>QANZ01012315.1:64860-76408 GCA_003254925.1 Chamaecrista fasciculata
ATCCGTAGCTAATCCGTAGCTAACCTATTTAGCTACGGATTAGCTACGGATCAGCTACGGAATCGTCCGTAGCTAATCTCGTTTTTTCTTGTAGTGTAACTGCCACGTCAGCACCGGTTAAACACAAAAAAAAAATGGCTACCACATAAGAAAATCTTGCCACATAAGCAGAAAGAACAAAAAAATGTCTTACTTGCAATTCAGTCCTTGGCCAAAACGTGCGTTTTGGCCTTGAGGCATTTAGGTCCCTCATTCGAACCCCATAACCAAAACCCACGAACCCACACACCCCAACCCATGAACCCTAGTCGTGCAACACTCGAACCTAACCCCCAACCACACAGACCCAAACGCTCGAACCCAACCTTCACCGTCTCGCACCCAATCAAACCCTCACCATGTCCAATCATTTCGAACTCACTCACACCATATGAACTCACACCATACGAACCCACAACCCATCGAACCCACAACCACCCAATCAAACCCAAACCATATGAACCCACAACCCATCGAACCTTAAGCCCAAAATTGTGTGAACCATCGAAATTTGCTACGGAAATTTGCTACGGAAAATTTCCATAGCTATTCTCTAGCTAATTAGCTATGGATTAGCTACCGAAAAAATTTCCGTAGCTAAATTTAGGAAAGTGAGTGGCGCGGAAAGGCGGGAAATTTTTGCTACCGATTAGCTAAAGAATTGCTACGAAATATTCCGTAGCTAAATAAATTCTGCAGCTAACTTTAATAGCTACGGAAATTTTCCGTAGCTAAATGTTTTTTAAGAAAAGATCAAAGTTTTGCTAAGGATTAGCTACGGAAAATTTCCGTAGCTAATTATTTGTAATATAGATCGAAATTTTGCTATGGATTAGCTACGGAAAGTTTCCGTAGCTAATGTTTTTTAAAAAAAATCGAAGTTTTGCTATGGATTAGCTACAGAATTAGTCCGTAGCTAAATGTTTTTTTAAAAATTATAGTTTTGCTACGTATTAGCTACGGATACTTTCCGTAGCTATTTTTTTTCTAAATCCAACTAAACCCTATTACTACTTGTAATATTTTCACTTAAAAACTTACTATTGGGTCCTTAAATTTATACCAATTCTACTAATTTGGATAATTGAAGTATAGGACTTGATTTTTGAAATATTTCAATAGTTAATTATTTGATCCTAAGTGATGAATTTATCTTTGAATTTGAACTAATTTATACTTTTTGGTCCCTAAATTTATATTGGATTTTTATTTTTTTAAAAAAAGACAATTACAATAATTTTAATTTTTATGGTTTTTTTTTTTTTTATTACAAATTATAATCCATCAATGACATTAGAAAATTGTGAAAGCGAACTTAAAAACCAAGCACATTTGGGTAAAAAATCTCAATAACATATCCGTCTAATAGAAAAATAAAAATTGCATTCTTATTATGATCTTACAGAATGACAATTGCCTAAATATGTTGGGTCAAAGTGCAATTTTGATCCTATATCTTTTGCTGATTTCCTAATTTTGTCTCATATCTTTTTTTGTTTCACTTTCGGTCCTATGTCTTTAGGTCGGTTCTCAATTTGGTCTCATATCTTTGGGTCAATTTGGTCCCATATCTTTGTAAAAGGATCAATCTTTACCAAAGGATCAACTTATGGTTGATCAATTTGCAAAGATATAGGATCAATTCTGCAACTTGCCCAAAAGATATGAGACTAAATTGAGACCTTTTACAAAGATATGAGATCAAGTGCAACAAAAAAGATTCAAGACCAAATTGGAAACTCAGCAAACGATATAAGACCAAATTTACACTTTGACTCATATGTTGGTATCGCTAGAAAATCTATTATTTAATCTTTCAATTTATCATTGATTTGGTCTATGGGGACCAAAATATAAAAATTCAATATAAATTTGTAGATTAAAAAGTATTAATTTAGTATAAATTCAAGGACTAAAAATACAAAATTAGTTCAAATTAAGGGACAAAACAATTGACAATTGAAATATTTCAGGGACCAAATCATGTATTTTGATTATTCAATGACTAATTAATTAGCTAAGTGTTAATTCAAAGAAAAATAATATATTTTCTCTTAAAATAATATTTATGTATTTTACGTAAATATTTTTTTTTCTAAAAAAATATCACCAACCAAATCAGGTTTTTTTATATTAATAATACAAATTAAATTATTATGTATTAGGATACCCGTTACTTTTTTTTTATTTCCCAAGATGGGAAACGCATTAGGCCAACTCGATTTCAGACTCTGCCCACCAATCAGCAGGTGCCACGTGGCACCAGCTGATAAAAAATTAATTTTTTTTTTAAAAAAGACGCTGAAATTGCGTCAGACTGACGCGATTTCAGCGCGTCTATCTGACGCCGGGCAGAATGCACGATTTGGCATTTTTTTTAGTTTTTTATTTTTTAAAAAAATATTAAATTTATTTTATTTTTTGGTTTTTTTATTTTTTAAAAAATATTAAATTTATTTTATATAGTTAAGATTTTTTTAAAAATAAGATTAATAAAATTAATTTGATTTAAATATTATTTTAAAAAAATGAAAAAAAATTATTTAATGAATAATCATTATAAAATTTAAAATATATTAATAAAATTGCACACTGACCTGCGATTTTATCAAAATATTGAACCGTGCCACACACAAGTATTGAACTTACGTGCATACCTTTGCATAAGATAAAATTTTCTCCACCATTCCGTTGAGCCAGAACACGCGCATTGCAATTTCAACAACCAAAATGTTATATAAAGTATGTCTTGTGATCTAAAAAAATACAAAATTGCCCCCGGCTGATTGGTGGGCAGGGTCTGAAAGTAACGAGTATCCTAATACATAATAATTTAATTTGTATTATTAATATAAAAAAACCACCAAATCAACCCTCTAAAACTTTCACTCAAATAAAATCCTCCAAAATTTTTAACTCAAATAAAACCCTCCAAAAATTTTGACCGAATCCCTCCTTCTTTTCACTCAATCCCTCCAAATCGCTAAGGGTATGTTTGGATGGGGTGTCAAGGGGAGAATGGAGAGGAGAGGAAGGGACAAAAGGTAAAAAAATTATGTTTGGAAGGTTTTTTAGGGGGGAGTGGAGTGGATAAGGAGGGACACTTGGCACCCCAAAATTCAATTTTTGCTGGCACCCCAAATTGGGGTGCCAAGGAAGGAGTGGACATTTTTATAATTTTTTAATGACAATTATATCCTTATACTAACCAAAAATAACATGTGTCCACTCCATTCCATTCCATTACTAATAACATCCAAACAAGATTAACAAGTGTCCATTCCTTTCCTCATTAAAAACTCCCAAACAACATATCTACTCAATCCATTAATATCCTCTCCTCTCCACTCTATTAGTGTCCATTAATGTCCTCTCCTCTCCGTCCTCACTAAAACTCCCAAACATAGCCTAAGTTCCCAACACTCCAATCTAAACCCTAATTTCTTTTGGTCGCAAAATCGCGTTTCACTTCCATCTCTCCCGTTTCACTCTTTCTCTCTCGCTGAAACCCTCTCAATCTCGCACGAATCGTTTCCATCTCCTGTTGCGAGGAGCTTCGACTGACTCTCTCGCACGACTCTGCTCTACCTCTCGCACGAATCTGATCAGTTGCGAGGAGCTTCGATTTCATAGGTATGTTTTTAAATTTCAGTGTTTTCCAAGTATTGTCGGGTATGGTAATTCGATCGAGTTAGCTTTGACAGCTCGTAGGTTTTCAGGTCAGGAAGCAAAGGAGTTGGGTCTGGTTTCTTGGGCTTTCGATTCTAAACGTGAACTGGATGAGGCTGTGTAGGATGTTGCTGAGGGTGAGTTCCTTTAGTGCCTGTCTTTGTGATTGTTACCTTGAAATTGTTATTGCTTGCTGAAAGTTTTAGGAGTTCACATGATTGGATTAATTGTTAGGCTTCTTATGTTACTCTTACTCTTGCTCGAAGTAACACCAATGAAAGGTTGTATAGAGTAAATTAGGATTGTATTATTATCTTTTGATTCCAAGTTGACCTATTATTAATCCGTGAAGTTTGCTTAGGATTAGTGATCAATCTAGTATCGATTCAAAAATGACAGATTGAGCTACGTTATAATCATATTTGTTTCTGCTTCGGTGATTCATCGACAACAAGCTCTGATCAGTAGCGATTCATAGGTACGTTCGCCTTGGTGTTTTCTGCTTTTATTTTTCCCTAACCCTTCTTTCATCTCTATCATTTCTGGTGCAGCGGAGCATGACGGCCAAGAAGACAATTGCTTCTACATCACTGGTTCTTTCATGGATGGAGGTATTTCTGTCATCCATTTCTCATAATGTGTTAATTTATAATCCCTAGTTTTTCCTCCAACTATTTTCCCATTCTAATCCCTACATTTCCCCCAAGTACTATCGTAGGGACAAATACATTGTTAACCATTTTTTAGCTTGAATCGGGTAGAATCCTCCTCATAGAACATGCTTTCCTCTCGTTGACAGAAATCTATATTCACTCCCTTCTTGTTCCTACCACAATATGTTCTCCTTCCCTCTTTGATGGAATCTTCAATTGACTCTTCATAGACTATGTTATTATTGTTTGTTGCTCTGTTTTTTTCTCTGAAGAAAACTTGGCCCTTGTCAAATTTGCAGTTGGTACTAACATTTTCTGATATTGAATAGTAAGAATTTGCACAAGAATATTCTGATATTAAGGAGATAAACATGTAAATTTAATATGCTTTAAGATAGTTTTATTGATAGATGGAAAACAAAGATTAAATCTGTGTAGGATAAATTGTTTATGAGATAGACTCTATAGGTTGAATATTGTGGTTTGAAGATTGATGTACAACTAGAAACTTCTATAATTTCGTTTTGAACTTGGTTTTATTCTTGAGAAATTAATAGATAGTTCAAGTTCTCTTGCAGTCGATGACTTAAATATTTACTTTAAGTGTTGAGTTCTTTTTTATTTCCTTATGCCCTCTAATATTTTATTAATCTATAAGCCTTTTGTTACATCTTACTATTACTATTAGGGTTGTTTATGAGCTGATATGTTTAGCGCTGGTTAAACATAGTGATTCCCAGAAGACTTAACAATATTTGATTTGTTTTGAATTTGCTGGACATAAGAAGAAAAAGGGAAAAAAATGATTATAAAACTGAAAAGGTGTTAAAACTGTACATCACTTTCCATCTTGTTAAAGTTAGAGTGGATTCTTGTTTAGTTACTTGGCCTAGTTATTTAATTTATAACCTTCTATTAGATTGCAATTACTATTTGTACAATCTATGCTAAGTATCTATGTGAAATACACCATAGGCACTTAATTAGCCAAATATGTCAAGCGTGTATTTAGTTTATTAACTTATGGGAAGTATACACATAGTGGAAAAGGGAAAACTGGGAAAGACTTTCTAATAGGAAATATGAAAGTGTTAGATACTGGTAGGTCTCCTTCTTCCAACAGTTTTGTGCGGTTCTTGAGATTGGAGGTATTCTTATTGATTGGTTGCAGTGTTTCTGGTATAATATTGGGCAAAGTTGTTTGTGTGACTTTTTGGTTTATTTGATTGAAGCACAATGCTTAATACTTTTGAGACATGCATCTTTTTGGTGCTTTGCTGATAGGGGAGAAACAACAGATTTTAGGAAACAATAGAATTGAAAGATATAAGAAGTAAAATTTGATTGCTAAAAACTTTTCTATCTCATATTCCTACTTCCTCTTCCCTCATTTATTTTTCTTTTACTTACTAGTCCTACATCATATTCTATTTTAAAACCTTTGGCTAATGATAGACACTAACTGAACATGGATGTGCATTATTGTTTATAAGCTTAAGCTACTCTCCTTTTGCAGCTCATTGGAGACATACATCCTTCTCATACCATTAGAATGCCTTCCTCTATATCTTGGTTAGTCACTTTTTCCATGTCACTTGTCAATTTGACTTAGTAATGTGTTTTGATTAAACGCCCAATTATATATGGATAGAAACACATTGCATCTGAAGCCTTAGCAATTGCTTAAAGTTTAGGTAAGCTCATGCTATTGATGTTTTGACAATGCTCCACACTTGGTTCTCCTGTAGACCTTGTATAATAAACTTGCAGGGAATTACTCTTGAGGTTCAAAGTCAGACCAAATAGAAGAAATTGAGATAGCATGATTTAGTAATTTAGAGATACTATTTTGGTATTCCAACATTGTTTTTGTTTAGATGAATATTTTCTAGTCCCTGTTTCAGTTCTGGTCTCTGTTTCAATTGCATTTCAGTACCTGTCCCAATTTCGTTTTAATTAGCTAAATCTTATATTTCTAGATTGGATTGTTTTGTATAGTAATATATATATTTTACTTGCAATTTATGTAGGAAAACCTTGATGCAGCAATGTCACAAAAGTATGGTGAAGACATTTCGTCTTTTCCAGAAGTTGACAATGACATATGGCTGGATGTTGCAGGTCCCTCCAAAAAGGGACGAGTTTATGGTTTAGGTAATAGTTTACAATTAGCTAATTGTGAATCATCACAAGGTTCTAGTGATTCTTTCTAACATGTCTACTACTTCAAAAGAAGCAAATATGAGAGAAGTGGTTAAGGAAGTTGTGTATGAGCAGATAGCACCATTAATGCAGAAAATGGAGTTCGTGTTATCTAGGTAAATGAAGCAATAACATTAAATTAGTTATTAGTTTTTATTTCTCTATTTTTATTTCTGTTTTGTTTTTTTTTATTTGCTATTCTAATTCTGTTTGAGGGTAATTATCTAGGTTCGGTAATTTTCAACCTCCAGATTTAGCTACAAGACGGGTCTACAGCAAATCAGGATGTGGCAGAGAATGATAATGATGCTAATTTAGGATTACATTGATTGTTAATGTTATGTAAAGATACTTGTTATGTTTGATATACTTGTAAGTTTTTGGATACTAGATTACTACCATACTTCTTTATTTTGATACTTGTTATGTGATAGTACTTGTTACTTTTATTATTGTATGACTTTCAAGTATTTAAAATATATATTATCGGCAAATATTATTAAGTTCTAAGATATTTAGACTTGTTGGTTGGAAAATAAGGTTTAAAAAATAAGGCTTTTAAAATTATATTTCAGTTTGAAAATAGCTATTGATTAGCTACAAATAACATTCTCTTTTCCATAAAAATTAGCTATAGTTTAGCTACGGAAATTATGTATGAATCAGATACGAAAATTAGCTACGGATTTGCTGTGAATTAGCTATGGAAATTAGCTACAGATTAGCTATGAATCAGCTATGGAAATTAGCTACGGATTAGCTATGAATTAGCTATGGAACTTAGCTACGGATTAGCTATGAATTAGCTACGGAAATTAGCCACGAATTAGCTACGGATTAGCTACCGATTAGCTAGGGGTTTTACTTGCTTTGTTAAATTAATAGCTACAGATTAGCTACGGATTCGCTACGGACATAAAAAATTAGCTAGGGAATAGCTACGGAATTAGCTGCGGGTTATCCATAGCAAATTAGCTACGGACATGATAATCTGATCTCTAAAAAGGTTGCTACGGATTAGCTACGGAATAGCTACGGATTTGCCACGGATTGCTACGGATTTGCTATGGAAAATTCCGTAGCTAATTAGCGACCGCTCAAAAGCTACGGACGATTCCGTAGCTGATCCGTAGCTAATCCGTAGCTAACCTATTTAGCTACGGATTAGCTACGGATCAGCTACGGAATCGTCCGTAGCTAATCTCGTTTTTTCTTGTAGTACTGTGTGCATGATTTCAAGGTAAGTCTAACCCCCAAAAGTCAAAAGGTCATTAGATTGTTCTCACCTTTTAAGATGAGAATCCTATTATATGAACTTTTTCACATGGAGAATAGTCTCACACGGGTCGAGCCTCTATAATGAGTAACAACAAACCAAGTGAAATCTTTAGGACCATCCTCAAAAGAGTTCTTATCTCATATGGAAGTCTCTTGGGATCTCTTCTAGCCTATGGTGAATGAAGCCCATCTATAGGATCAAATTGTGTGTGAAGTAAGTTTTTTTATAGTGAAATGTGTAATTTGAGAGCAAAATTTTTCAGCTACTTCACCGTAGGGTTAGCTGCTCATTGAGTTTTGACCCACTACCCGTTTAACATTTTTAGATATAGGTTCAGGTCAAGCCACTACTTCAGCTATAGGAGGGAGTCAATCAAGAGATTACATCATTATTTGTGTGGGTATTTTGTCCTTGAATAGAATTGTGTTAAGTTCTAGACTTCAACTCCACTAATAATTAGGGAGAGGATTTCAAGATATATATTATTTTGTATTGCTCCCTTTACATAGAGATTGTTTAATATTGTAATTCGTTTGAATGTTCTGAAATGATAATTGCATCAGTTTGATTATACATTGAGTTAGTGGATTGTGATCATAAAAGTAGAGTATTGTGAGAATATGTATACTGTCATATATTAGGTGGATATTATACTATTTGATATAAATTGATTATGGGTAGGCTTAAGGCATGGTATTAGGTGGATATTATACTATTTGATATAAATTGATTATGGGTAGGCTTAAGGCATGGGATAGGCCCATGTCTGTGCAGGTCACGTGCTCCCATGGAGGGGGTCGTGATAAGTAGTCTTACATTGGTCTAGCTCGTACGATAGGGGACAACCCAAGTAAGACTTTGGTGATTAACCTTAAGAGAATTCAGATCTCGCAAGGAAGCCCTCTTGGATCTCTTCTAGCCTATGGAGAGAAAAGTCTGGCTATATAGTCGCACTCGTGTGTGAAAATTGTGTCTTAAATAAACATGTGTATAATAAGGGCAAACCTAAATCTACTCATCCTCATCCACAAGTGGATAACCTAAAAAACACAACTCACATAAATAAAAGGAGGATGATTAAAATTAAAACTAAAGGTCATTTAATTAATTATGAAATTATGTTAATGTTGGGCTTTACTTTCAAATTATTCCTAGTGGAGTCGCCAAATTGTCACTCTTGACATTTTGGGAGAAATGTCGTTTAGGACTTTGAAAATGAGTCACCATCAAATTTTTAAGAAAAAATTGAAAAACTATTTGTAAGAAAAATGTTGGATAAGGCATAGAAATGGTCTCGAACTAGAGACGAAGTCAGAAGTCATTTGAGTCGTGGAGAAATTGTTAAGTACATCATAACACCTATCCAAAAGGACAGTTAAACAATTATACAAAAAATTAAATGGCTTTAAAATTTATTATTAATCATCTTAAAAATAAAAGTAGAAATAAGAAAAGAAGACAATATAATTTAAATAAGAAATATTAAGAAAAAGGAAGAGAACAAAAATAAAGATTCACATAGTAAAATATTCAAACAATAAAAAATGAGACATAGTTATAGAAAGAGATAATAAATTTTTTTTTTTAAAAAAAAGATAATCACAAAATGAAAAATAAGGATAATCACAAAATAAGAAAAATGAGCTATTTATAAAATTGAACTTTCTTTTTTTTTTTTGGACAGCAAAATTGAACTTTCTAAACAAGGTGTCGTTTAGGGTTATGGTGAGGCAACTGCTCATTGGCCTAAATGATTTTTTTTTTTCAAGAGAAGGGCTTCCTCTCTTCTTTTGTTGGGCTTTCCTTTTGGGCTCTTATTTATATATCTTTTTCTAGGGTAAATTACATATTCATATCATGTGGTTTGACCCATTCCACTTTGCTACCATGTGGTTTAAAACATGACACTCCGGTACCTTGAGGTCTCCACTGTTACCCTTTTGGTACCCAAAACAAATATTTCGTTAGTTTTAGACGAAATTTGGCACATGACCTGCGTGTGGGCTCACTAAAACTCACTTTTAGTCAACATTTTGCCACAACAATAAAGATCAAACACATGCTTTTCGAAACCTAGCAGTTAGTTCTCTCAAAACGTTTTTAGCATTCAAACATGTGTGTGATCTTTTTGGCAAAATGTTGGACAAAATTGAGTTTTAATGAGCCCGCATGCAGGTCATGTGCCAAATTTCATCTAAAAGTAACGAAAAAATTGTTTAGGGTACTAAAAGGCTAACAGTTGAGATCTCAGGGTACCAAAGTGTGATGTTTTAAACTATAGGGTACCAAAGTAGAATAGGGTCAAACCACAGGGTATCAAAGTGTAGAATAGGGTCAAAACTTTGGGAGTATAAAAAAGAATCCATTAAGGCTCAACAGTTTTCAATCTTCTTGCTAGTTGCTCGTGTGTCATTCTGTTTTCTCCCTTATCACTCTATTTTAGTTGTGCTTGCTATACATCCATCGGCAATGGATCCTCTACTGTATTTTAGTGGTGCTATTTGTGTAGTACAAAAGATCTAAACCATCTATTAAATAAGGCGGCCCATGTTGTGCCACATGTCCCACCTCATTTTTTTTCAATTTCACCTGATGTTTCCACTCCAAAGCAGCATCTTCAACTTCATTCCCCACTTCGACTTCTGCATTGCTATTGTTCATTGTTTTTTTCGTCGCCATTGTCCATTCCAACACCGCAGTCGCTGTTCATCATTGTCACCATTGTTCGTCGCACGTCTCCATCTATTTATAATTTCTTTACACCCAGCAAAGGGAAGAGAGACGAAGCGCCGACCATGTGTTGACGTTTGGCGCGCAAGAGGCTCGTGAAGAACAAATCAAAAGCTTTGCGAATCTAATCAATCTGAAGTGAGATCAATGTCATTGCAAATCGAATTGGCATTTCGAAATCGAAATTGAAAGATCTGATGAGAGAGAGTTTGAATATGAGGAATGGGAAATTAAAAATCGACGACAAGGAAGACAAAGATGATGAACAATGATGTCAACATTGAACAACGGTGACAACAATGAAACCGGCAATCGCCATGAACATTGGCGACAATGGCGATGGCAACAATAGTAATGTGGAAGTCAAAGTGGGAAATGAAGTTGAAGATCCTGCTCTGGAATGAAAAAATCTGGTGGGATTGAAGAAAAGTGAGGTGGGACATGTGGCATAACGTGGGCCGCCACATTTAATAGATGGTTTAAATCTTTTGTACAACATAGACAACACTGTTGGGCAATTATAGGGTCAGCGCAGCGGAAAAACACGGTAAATTAAAATTTTTGGCTTCCCTATGATTCCTTCCAGGATCCACTATCAACATTTATATTAGTAAAGAAAGAGATTTACCAAATTTCAATCGGTGCTATCGGATTCGCGAGTTGAGAAGTCCACTCCAAGTGTTCTTCCTCTGCCGGTGATCCACACGAGTAGTTTGGCAGATGCCCAGGTGCTAGCCTCCTTCACTTCTTCCCAAGTGAAAACGGGAACCAATATCTATGGATCTTGAAAACAAGAACACTTCTTGGTTTCAAGAAGGTGGAACAAGAACACACAAGAACCCTAAATTTAAAAGCTAGGTCGAACTTTCTCTCTCTAAGAGAAAATCGACTTTCTCTCTCTAAAATAGGGTGTGGCGACTTTTCTCTCTCTCTAAGAGAAGTAGGCGAAATTTTTGTCTCACAAAATAAATGAAGC
>QANZ01012321.1:0-25339 GCA_003254925.1 Chamaecrista fasciculata
TCTAGCAAGCCATCACGACTACCCAAAACACGTGAGTAATCGTTCGTTACCAAAACCGATTTTAACCTTCGTACCTCCTTGGCACCGACCCTATTGTTCTGCGATATCTTGGTTATGGATCAGGCACAGGAAAGTCATCCATGATCCAAACCTTTACTTTCTCGATCTCCTTGAGTAAGTCCCAATATACTGAGTGGCCACTCTTTCCTTGGACAGACTCATCGAGGGCGCCAGTAAGATATCTCCCATCTAATGGGGAACAAAATCCCTATTTTGGTCAATCCACATTCCTCAGCACGGCAATCAACCAGGCCCGTACTTATCCCTTATGGCTACTCTTCTACGGGCAACGTTAGACTAAGCCAAAGTATGACAACTGCAACGCCGGAATAATGATGACCTCAGGTCTAAGGCGTCGTGACAAGCGTACAGGAGAGGCAAGCTGATGACTAAACCCATGCAGGACTCTCCGGGTCAGTCCAGCAACTCGTAACCCTTTACGTAATTGCACCATGACTCTCGTTCCAGCATCCAGTGCGTGCATCTCTATGCATCGAGGTCATGCTGATCTTAGTTCATTTTCGCTCCCACGAAAACAATCGATCAGGGACAAATTTAGATTAATTATCTTATAATTAATCATGGACGTTATCACAGTAAACATGCTAATAATGTAAAAACCATTAATTTATCTCTATAAATTAATCCATATGTTCATAACATATATAAAAGAGGATTGGCCCTAGGGCACAATTCCCAACACCCTGAGCATGAAATGTCTGGCCAGTGGGTGCGGCTTGGTTGGTTAATTGAGACATTTGGGGTGCTTCTGCCAAATCCCACAGAGGAGCAGTTGGTACGGTTCACCCGAGCTTATATACTACGCATGATAGGTGGGTGGTTGATGCCTGACCATTCAAGGCATCTCGTACCGCTCATGTACCTCCAGTTCCTCCGGGACCTCGACGAGTGCGGGCGATACGCTTGGGGTGTTGCAGTATTAGCACACTTGTACCACCAAATGTGTCATGCCACTAATCCTGGGGCCATCGAGATTAGTGGTTGCCTAACTTTGTTGCACGTATGGGCTTGGGAGCGATTCCCATCATTGGCTCCTGGCCGACCACCTATCGAAGACCTATATGCGACGGAAAACGTTCCACCTCCGCCATTGGCATTTCGGTATGTGTTTAATTGTATATTTATTCTTTGCCTTCTATTAACATTATAATTTTTGGGGGTGTTATACTAATGCTTTTCATTATGCAGGTGGGGAAACGTACACCGCAACTTTCAACCAGCGGCCCGAGCCACGCAATGGTATCGCCGATGGTTTGATATGTCTCGCCAAAATAATGTATGTACAACAATATTAATATATTGTATACTTATAATCTTCAGTATATCATACTTACGATTTATTTTTTCAGTTTGTTTGGCAGCCCTATCGCAGTGATGATGTGCGGGCCCTTATTCCACCATACTGTTTCGAGCATTCTGCCGTCTGGCGTACCTCTTGCCCACTCCTTTGCATGTATATTGTGGAGTGGCACCAAGTTGATCGGGCGCTTCGCCAATTCGGGATGGATCAACACATTCCAGATGCGCCAGTCAACTTAGACGCCATGGGCTTCCATGGAAGAGACCTTAGGGGTCGAGTAGACACTAACTGGAATGTGTACCTTGCACAGTTTGTGATCTACTAGGACCGACGTCACAAGAGGGTCTTCCGTGGGGATCAGCCTGCGAGGCCATTGACCAGAAATTCTGAATACTGGCAATGGTACAGAAGCATTACGCGACGTTGGATGGACCCCACTAGTGGATCAAGCGTTTATGCGGTAAATAAATCATAATCAATTTATTATGTTCAAGTCTTTAAATACCATTGTCGTATATTCATTTTGTTTATGCCTTGATACAGGTTGATGGACTTGACGAATTAGAAGAAATCACTAGCAATGCTGACAACTATCCCAACTTTAGTGCTCGAGTGAATGCCATCTGTAAAGATCTCAAGGGGGCATTAGGTGAGCAGCATGCCCACATGCTGGAGGAGCATGTCTATGCACCCCTCAGACCACAGGTTCCTCCGGCAGAACTTGTTTCGTCTCAGCCACCGCCCAAGAAAAGAAAGTGGCGGCTCGGGTTTCTTTCCGCACGACGGCCGAAAAAAAATATCTTCAATCAGCAACCGCCACCAGTTCATCACCAACCACCGAGGCACCAGCAGTCACCGAGACACTCCTTCTATCAGCCATCCAATGCACCTCAGGAGCCAGAGGAGCCATCTCGGCATTCCTTTTCAAGTTATGCTGGTCCTTCATCAATTCACATGCCTGGTCGTGGTCCTCCGACATCTCACGTGCCTTGTCCTGGTCCATCGACACACGTGCCTACTCCTTCGTAATCGCATATGTCCACTGATGTTTGGTATGCCAGATTCGTCACAGGGGGGTTTTTATACCCCGCCACCATATTCTATGACGATGACGAGTTCTACTATTCAGCCGGGCTTTATGAGAGAGTTTATTATGAACACTCCTCTACGTATCGGTGATGCTCATATTGAGAGACAGGTGCAGCCCTTTCCACTACCACAGTCGCTATCAGGAGAGGCAGATGACAGACATCAAGGTGATTAGGGAGGTCATAAAGGTAAAGGTAAGGTTGTAGCTAAAAAACGTCAACCCAAAAGTAAAACTTGCTACATATGCACATATGCCCGGAGTGGCATTGGCCAGAGGGTGGGCAGAGGGTGGTGCAGGGGTCTTGCTCGGAGCAATGGCCGCCGGAATGGCAGGAGCAGCAGGATAACGAGGACCAGGATGATTAAATTTCATTGTTTTATTTTTAATTTTATGTAGTTTTGATACACTTTTCATGTTTTAGAATTTATATAATTAAAAGAATTATGATAATTGTTCTTATATTTCTTAAATGATAGATAATTTATGGTATAAATGTCATATAAATAATTTGAATTTTTTAAAAAATAAAACAAAGTTCATTTACTAAAATTTAATTAATTTAATTAAATAATATATTTTTAAATTAATTTTATTAGTTGAAATATTTAATTTTANGCGCGATTTCAGCGATATTTTAAAAAAAAAATCAATTTTTTCTCAGCCGGTGCCATGTGGCACCAGCTGATTGGTTGGATGAGTTTGAAATTGAGTTAGGCCAACGCGTATCCCATCTTAGGAAATAAAAAAATGCATGGGTATTCTAATAAATAATAATTTTATTTGTATTATTCAAATAAAAAAACCGTGCCTTGAGGGATAAATCCTATAACAAATAATAGGAGTGACAAAGACAACAAAAGAGACTTGATGGAGAAGCAAAGGCACATAAACATACGTGTATACATATAATTATATATATAGAGAGAGAGAGAAAGAGAGAGAGAATAAATAAAGGAAGGAAGGAAACAGAGGAAAACAGGGCTTTGTTTTAGGATGGCAGAAGCATGCAGTGGTAGGGAGCAATAGGTAGCAGCAAGTAATGATCCACCTAACAGCCCCTCCCAATTTCTCACCTTTTAACTTTTCTTTCACTTTCTTAAAAATGCTTTTTTTAATCGGTACCTTTGTACTAAGACTAAAATATGCATCAAGAAATTAATAAGTGATAAATAAAGTTATAGGCTTATAGCTATTTTAATTTGGTAAAAATATTCTTGTGGTCTCCTCACACTTTATATAAACTCTTCTCAATCTTCTCTTGCAATTAATTTCATTCTAATATTTCATATTTTCATTAATTTTAATTTTTTTCATTTAAATCAAATATTAACAATAGAATTTATGTGACTAATAACATATTTTCTGTAAAAAAAAAATATAAAAATAAAATTAATCAAAATGTAAAATATTATGAACAAAATTGATTGTAAAAAAAATTAAACAAAATTGATAATTGATATAAAATTTGAAAATTTATATCAAGTTTGTAACTAAAATATATTTCTTCTACAAATTTATTTCAAGTTTGTAACTAAAAAGAAATATTTTTCTTTCTATCTTTAGTAACTCAACTATTATGACACCTAAAAGAAAAAAAATTATTTATCTTAATTGTTCAAATAAAAAATAACAACAAAAATTAGACAAAATTATATTTTAAAATAATAGTAGAACAAATAAAAAAAATCTACGAATTCAAATTGAAAAAGAAAATATTGAGGACTAAAACATAATTCGTCCTATAATTCAAGGATCAAAATGAAATTTTAACTTAATTATTTTTTAAAATTTTATGAACGCTTCAGACTTGGACATTATTTAGAAAATTCAAATTTAAAATATGTACAATTTCATTTGAACACGGAATTTATTATGTTACATTACTACGTGACAATATAGCAATTTTGTTTGTTTAAATAGTTGGTTTGTATCTCTTTTTTTCGGAAATTGATCCTTTAGAACTTTTTTTTTTTCTATATTTCTTGTAGAGTAATGAAAAACAAAAGAAGAGAGAGAAAAAATTTGATTTTCATATATTTTTATTTTATAGAATCCATATTTTTTCTCTAACTTTATAAAAAATGTATGGAAAGGAACTCTAGAGGATCTAATTCCCTTACTTTCTTTCTATTTTTACTTTAGGACACATCTTTCGAAACTTTGATTATCTGTGCATCTCTGTCATAAATGCCTTTGAAAGTAGTATGTATGTTTGGGAATTGTGACCACAAATGGTTAAAATCTTAACTTTAACTTTGTTTTTTTCCATCATCCCTTTCTCTTTTGAATCCCAACTTCAAAAGTGAAACTGTGAGAGTGTGAGTCTCTATATCATACATATTTTTGTTCCCCACTTCAAAATTTGTGATTTAACAAAATTTCTAAGGTCAAAGTACATTTATTGTCCCATAACTTTTTCTTTTGTCTCAATTTGATCCTATAATTATTTTTGTTTGCACTTTTGATTACATATCTTTGTAAAATGTTACATATTTGGTTCTGTGTGACTTTTGGTCCTATATCTTTTGATCTAATTGTAGAATTAGTCTTGCATTTTTGCAAAAGGTTTTACTGTCACTTCCACTGATCGAAAGATATGCGACTAATTCTGTAACCTGACCAAATTATATGGGACTACAAGTGCAATACGGGATCAAACCTGGAACCTGAGGAAAATATATTGGGACCAAAAGTGCAATAAAAAAAATTATGGGATCAAATTAAGACCTGAGCAAAAGTTATAGGACCAAAAGTACACTTTAACCAATTTCTAAAAGAGAGTACATTTTAGTATTTTACACAGTTTTCATCTTTTCAAGAAACCAGGTTAAACTGTAAAAACATTCTCTTAAATTTTAATAAAATTTTTCAAAAAGTGATTGAAAGATCTTTTGAATTTTTTTGTTAAGATTTTAATTTAAAAAAAACATTTTTTACTAATATTAATTATAATAATTAATTTTAATTTTAATTTTAAGTATAAAAAATGTAATAAAACCGAAGAAAATATAAAAGAAATTAATTTTTTACATAAAAATTTATCAAAATAAAATTCTAGAATCTTTTTTATATAATAATTAAAATTCAAGATAATTCTGTACAACTTTTTTAAAAAAAACTAAGATTGTTTTTTAAGGCATATATTAAAAAATTTGAAGTATTATATTTTTATACTTCTGGTTGGAATTCAAAAGCATATTACGTCCTTTCCTTTGCTTGGTTAGGGTCCACCTTTAAATTTCAATTGTGCCTTTTTATATTTTTGCAGGCCAACATTCCCCTAGTTTCTCTCCCCTTACCCCCTCAATTACCTTTATGAAAATTTTTAAAAAATATATTATTTTTCCAAATTTAACGTTAAATCACATCATTTCAGAATTCAGATTTCAGAGTCTTTGCATTTCTCTCTCTCTCTAACCCCTTTTTCTGTTGCTGCATTATCTGATTGTTTTGTCTTGACATTGGGGACTTGGCTTCCATGATGATTGATTAAATTTTCAACTTAATTAATGTAAATATTGTTATTTTGATTCTTAATTTTAAAAATTATTGATTTAGTCTCAAAATTTTAAACTTTTTTTAATTTAATCTCTTTAAAAATTGAATAATATAAAAATGATATATTTATAGAAGAAAAATAATTTATAACGAGCTATGCATTTTTGAAAATTAAATTAATTTATTTTAATAAAATATATATGAAAATAAGTGATCATATAATTTAACATCAAAATATTAGTTTACTCTCATTTCAAGAAAAATAGTTCACTCTTTCCAGTATTTCTTGCCTATGATATATATATATATATATATATATATTGGGTGATCTATTTTTCTTTTACTTTAAATTCAGATGAAAGTTAATAAGAACTTAATCTAAATGAGAAATAATCTAATATTATTTAAATAAGATCTTCAAATATATTTATTTTCACCATAATCACAAATACAAAATACCTCAAGTTTTGTTTGAATTAATTGAAATGAAGTCTAAAGAGCTAGCCATGAAAAAAGAAAATTCAGCTAGAAGCCCATGTGCCATTGTTTTGTTTGTTTTTAAGAACCAGATGAAAAGAGAAGCTAGCAATGAAACAAGGTAGAAAGTAGGGTCTATTGAGTGGTAGAAAGTAGGAAACTCACATGCATCTCCTTTTACTCCCATTGTTTTAGCCTTGTTTTTTGGTAGCAAACACCACACAACAACACATTGAGAGAGAGAGAGAGAAAGAAAGAGAGAGAAAACAAAGAGATCCTGTTTCGTTCCAAACAGCACTGAAGAAATGACTAAAGAAGAAGACTTTAAGCTCCTAAAAATCCAGGTTCTTTCTTTTCTCCTATACCTATCACATTCTCATGTGTGTCTCTAAAAGTCCTCCTTTTCTCTTTCCCTTTTGTTTTAAACTATATTGAACACTTACTTGAGTTGAATATAATGTTGGGTGTATAAATTATTTGTATAGGTCTCTCTTCTTAAAGTCCTGAGGAATCTTCCTTTCTGTGTTTTGTTTTTCTTTTTTGTTTCTTGTTGTTCTTATTTTCATTTACAGACTTGTGTTCTCAAAGTGAACATTCACTGTGATGGGTGTAAGCACAAAGTGAAGAAACTCCTTCAGAGGATTGAAGGTATACCCACTCACTTTCTTTTTCATCTTCTCTAGTTTTCCTTTCTCACTTCTCATTAATATTCTCTTCATTATTCTCTTGAGTTTTAGTCTTGTATATATAAAATTATAAATCATACATCTAATTTGGTCAAGTAGCATTATCTACCATCACTAACTTAGTTTTTGCTTTTGGCACCAGTATGCTAGTTAGTTGGTTTCTACAAATAACATTTTAGTTTGGTAGTGCTGTAACATAAAGCTAAAACTTTTAGCCCCATAAATTTGAGGGAAGAAACTAGAGATAACGTACTTTTTACTCCTTAAAGTTGTCCTAAAATCAAGATTTATTCCTTCCATACTGGAAATATACTTTTTTCAATTATGTAGTCCATGCGGATAATGTTACAGGAACTACATTTGTAAAAAAAAAATCATGGACCAAAAAGTGTATTTTCAATATTCAAAGACTAAAAGATATGATTGTTCAAGAAATTATCACTTGTAATTGATGTTTATTATGGTTTGTCTCATGCTTTTGTTCCATTGTCTTGTAATATAGGTGTTTATCAAGTTCAAATAGATGCAGAACAGCAGAAAGTAACAGTTTCAGGAAGTGTTGATTCTGCAACCTTGATCAAGAAACTGGTAAGAGCTGGAAAAAATGCTGAGCTTTGGTCTCCAAAAACAAATCAAAACCAGAAGAAGCAGAACAACAACAACAACAATAATGTGAAAGATGACAAGAACAAGAACAACAACAACAACAACAAAGGGCTAAAGCAAGGACTGAGTGTGAAGGGGCTTGAGGCAGCCTTGAAAAACCAGAACAAGAAATTCACTACTGCTTTTAGTTCTGAGGAGGATGATGACTACTATGATGATGATGAGTATGAGGATGAAGAAGAAGATGAGCTTAGGTACATTAGGGAGAAAGCCAACCAGCTAAATTTTCTCAGGCATCAAGCACAACAAGCAGCATCTGATGCTGCAAATAATAACTCTAAGAAAGCCATTTCTGGCAAGATGAACAACAACAACAACAATGGTGGTAAGAAAGGAGGAGGAGGAGGCCCAAATCAGAGTATGGGAATAATGAAGGGTAACCCTTCATCTGTAGGACTTGATCAGAAAACAATGGCTTCTTCTGCTCTCAAAATGAACAATACCCATTTGGGTGGGATTGAAAATCTCAATCTTGGGGATGCCAAAAGAGCAAATGACATTGGAGCTATGATGAGTCTAGCTGGTTTTCACAGCAATAATGGTAATAATGCTGGATTTGGAGGATCCTCATCAGGACTTACTCATGGAGCTTTTGCTGCTTCTTCTGGTCATCAATACCCATCTTCATCATCATCATCATCATCATTTATGAACATGAATAATGGGTTCAACAACCAAGCAGCAGCATCTTCATTGATGAACATGAATATGATGAATATGCAAGGTAGGCATGGCTTCTTGCAACAACAACAGCCACAAATGATGTATCAGAGGTCCCCTATTGTGCCTCCAAACACAGGCTATTACTACTACAATTATAACAACTACCCACCTGCAAATTATGCATATTCAATGCCTAATTATTATTACTCTGGAGGGAATGATCATTCTGCAGCTCATATGTTCAGTGATGACAACACTGGAAGCAGCTGCTCAATCATGTAGTCATAAATTTGTGTAGCAATTAAGGTGTTGATTTGACTACTAGTTTCGCTTTGCTTTTATTATTAGCCTAGCAAGTAGTAATTAAGTGATATTTGACTGTAAATTTAGTGAGGAAGTAAGCAATGTGTTTAATTAAGATGGATGCTTGAGAATCATCTCAGTATGTACTTACACTACTGTCTTGTGTTGTAGTAGTTGATATCATGGATCTTTAATTTGGCTTTATCTTTTTTCTTAGAAAAATATGTATTTGCTTGTTGTCTCTCATGAGAGTCATGAATGAATGCTTCATTCTGTAGCTTCTGGACCATTATTAGGGTGCGTTTGACTTGGCATTACCAACTCATTATAATCCCATTACAATTTCATTATCTCCATTTTCATTACATAACTTAAGCTACAGTGCTATTTGGGTGTTTGTTTTTCAAGTATAAAGTCATTACAAAAATTACACTTCATTACCAACTCATTTCATTACATATTTCATACCCAATTACTAACATACCCCTACTCAAATACCTATAATTACCTATACTCTAATACAAATATAAAAAAACTATTTAGAAAAATAGTAATTTTCAATACCCTCATTTATTACACTTACAACTTTCTCTCTCCACTCATCATTTTTTCTTTTTTCTTCCTCTTTTTCTTATTCACCCCCTCTCTCTCTCACATATATATTTTATAATTATAATATATATATATATACATTTTGGCCAAAAATATATATATATATACATATTATAATAATATAATGTGTATATATATTTTAACATATATATATATGCCACACACTCACGTATTCATATATATAATATAATAATATATAAATATTTTTTATTTTATAAATATATTATATTATACTATATATAATTTATAATTTATATTAATTTAAAATAAAATAATTCAACTCATGTTATTTACATTTTAGTCCATGATATAAAATATATAATTCAGACGCCAAAAATATACATTTTGGTCTCTCCTCCAGTATATATATGGGTATACGAGAGAGGCAGATAGTGGAAGAAGAGTGGATGGTGCGATGTGCTCATGCGTGAAGATCAACGGTCATATTATTACCCGCAAAAAGACAAACCGTTTTGATTAATATATAATTTTTGGTCCCACATTTTTTTCGTGGATAACATTTTGGTCCTTCAATTTATTTTTTGGAGGAAAGTTTGCAATATAGAAACCCAATCGTTGATGAATGCAATTTTTTACGGGTCAAGAGATATATTTCATTTTCGTAAGGACCGATTCCTTCAATTTATATAAAATCATAGACCAAATTGTAGGTTTTTAAAAATTTTCATGTTATTTACATTTTGGTCCTTTCATTTCATTACATAATACTACTCCAACCTTCATTACAAAAATTCACATCTAGCACAAATTTCGAGACAATTTCATTACCATTTCATTTCATAACCACCACAACCAAAAAGTCAACATTTTTTTTTTTTTTCTATCTATTTCCATTATCAATTATCAATTCTACCCCTATACAATTTTAAAAAACCCATACAATTATTTCAACCAACCACAATCATTACATACCCATTTTCATAATTTCATATCCAATTTTTTTCATTACATCTCAAACTTATCCAAACACCATTTTCATTACCATTTCATTACATAATTTTCTCATTACCATTTCATTACATACTTCTCACCCAAACACACCCTTAGTCTCTTCTTACCCTAACTTTTCAAGCATAAAATTTTGGAAAAAATGCAAACAGTCCTTTTCAACTGTGGTTAAATTACAAACAGCTCCTTTCAATTATGGTCTACTTTTAAGTTAAGCAAATAACTTCTTTTTACTATGGTTTACTTGCAAATAACTCTTTAAAGTTGCAAAAAATACTCCATATTTGAACTCAAGATTTAGCAAATGTTTTCACAATCTTGTATTTAATTTTATATATATTTCTCACATCTGATTTATATATATATATATATTTAATTATTTTAATCTTTTCTTTTTCTACTATGAATAAAATGTTCAAAGAAATTAATTCTAAAAAAAAAATATAAAATTTAGAAGATTGAATATTTAATGAACTATTTGTTAAATTTCATAGTTTAAAGTTATTTGTAACTAAATTATAATTCAGGCAAAAAAAAAAATAAATTACAATTGAAGGTTTGATAATCAAGAGACTTATTTATAATTAAGTCATAAATTTAAAGGGGCTATTTGCATATTTGTCTTAAATTTTTATTGAAGAAAATGGGGCAAAAGCCTAAAGTATGCAACTGGAACCTACCGTTCAACTAACATCCAATTTGGACTATTAATAGATCATGGACCAACTTATTCTAAATTATTTCACTTTAATTAACTAGCTTTGAGGAGTATCATCCTTTTTTTAGGTTAAAGTTTCAAATTCATCCTTTATGTATGGGTTAAGTTTTAAATTGACCCTTTATTTTTCATTTGTTTCTGATTAGTCCTATATGTATGGGGTAAGTTTCAAATTGGAACAAATGAAAGATAAGGGACCAATTTAAAACTTTAACCTGTTTTTTATTACATTAGAGATTGTAGTTGTAACTTCTTGAAACTTTGGGAAGTCCCAAAGCAGACAGGGTGACATAAGTTACTGTTTTCTATGCAGAGGTAATGATGATAGTGTGAGAGTGGGAACAGTGGGGTTGACAATGTGCTTAGCTCTGTATATATATATTATTTTTGTTTTTCGTATAATATATATATAATTCTATCTATCAAAATATATATATATATATAATTAATATAATTATATATATTGTGTTCTGCACGTTAGGTGGATATGCAGTGTAAGTCACGTGCATGATCCACCAGTGATGTAACCTACAGGACCACATAATAAAAAACTTTGATTATTTAATAATATATATGTAAGTATGCAGTTTATGCCCCTATTATTATTTATTATGATGGCAGTTAAGAAATAATTATGATATTAGTTTATGTTTAAGCATGGGTCTGCTGTTTATAGCCTCGTGGGAGATGGCCACTAGGATTGTTTTAATTTATGTTTAAGTACTTGCCACAAGAAACATCTTTTAAGGTGGGCATTTTCTCCTTCAAGCTGTTATAAAAGGTGTAATTTTAGTTTTTCTTTGGGTTGAATGGTTATTTTCACTCTCAAATTATGGAGTCAATTTTATTTTGATATTAAAATATTTTTCTATTTTTATCTTTAAATTTATACATTTTTTCTGTTCTAATTCTTAAAATATAATTTCGTCTGATTTTTTCTGTTATTTTTAATTTAGATAACTAAAATAAACAATTTCTCTCTTATAGAGTGAGTGAAAAGGAAAAAAAGATGAAGAAAAAAAATCCAGTCTTTGTAAGGAAAATTAATTATAAATTTATTTTCATTTTATGATTAAAAATAAATAATTTTCTTCTCTTTTTATCACCTTACTTAATATGACACATGAGACATAAATGATTTATCTAAATTATTCATGTTAGAAATAATGACAGAAACTAAACGAAATTATATTTTTGAGACTAAAATAAAAGAGACTAAAATAGAACAAATATAAATATTTGATAATCAAAATAAAATAAAAAATAGGACCAAAATAAAACTAAGCCCATAGTTTAAGGATCAAAATGAGGTTTTGATATATATATATATATATATATATATTTTTTGGTAACCAGGTTTTCATCTTTTTTTTATCAGACCCCCCAAAAAGAAAGAAAAAAGTTGAGTTTTTTTTATAGAAAAAAAAAACTGTTTTGATCTAATAATGTGTTTTATTTTTTTTACTTTACCAAGATTAGAGGAGCTGAACAACCTTTTTTGTTGTGTAGTAAAAGATTAGACCTAAAGGAGACAGTCAAAGCAAAATCTTGTTTGTCCTAATGGTCCAATATGTAAAAATGAAATGATATTTTAATTCTATAATTAATCTCATGCGCATTTATCTTAAAATAAATTTATTACAAATTGTTCAATAAAACAATAAACAAATGATGGCTAATTGCCAATAACTTCAAAAGTAGAGCCAAGAAATAAGCAAATGAAGAGTCCTTTTTATTTTTTGGCCCAACAAATGAAGAGTCAATTAATAATATCCACACCAATCAAGACTTTTTGTAATGAACCCATTATATCCCAAAGTTCCTTTAACCATAAGAAGCTCTTTATCAAAAAAAAAAAAAAAATCATAAGAAGCAAGTCACTACTATAGTTCCTTAAACAATTCTCTTATGAATATACTCAAATCCACCCTTATTATTGATCTCTGAACTTCAAAGTCAAATACAAAATTAAAAACTTGAGTTGCAAGTAGGCTATGAGATTTATTCATGTTCTTTTAGATTTTCATTTTTATTGTGTTTTAGATAATATCTCTTTCTACTATGTCGTGCTTCTCATAAGCATCTCTTTGAGCTCTTGGAGCGTTGTTGGCAGGCTACGCAGGGATAGGGTTTTTAAGGACATAAAACTTCCTCTCTTGGGTGAGAACAATTCTCAAATTACGAAACCAGTCAAGGAAGTTTGTCTCAACCAACTTATCCTTCTCAAGGATAGATCGCAGTGATAACGTTGAACTATTGTTTTGCCATTTGATTCTACAATTAAGATATGAAAGTTAATTAGCAAAATGTCCACCATTTTATAAAACCCAGCAAAATTATTATTAGTGGCTAAGATCCATATTTCACCAAAGTTTACCGTCGCGGAGGCGATCATGCACCCTTAGGTTATTTAGGTAGGTAACTCTTTACCAATCACATCTCAGGTAACTCTTAGATCTTTATGGGACTGTATCATCGTATGATACTTATTATGGCATGTTTATCCCATCTAATGCCTTGAGGTCCAAATCCGATTTGATAACCCCATTAAGTCACACAATAAAACTCGTGAATGGCCAGACTCTAAACAACGAGGCCGAAGCCCAACCCTATATCATCAAGGCCCACTGAACACGTGTCGTGGAGGCGATCACCGCATCCAACAAACCAAGATTTCAATAAGGCATTGCGTTGAATCTTCCATTCACCCGTGTCTTCTCAAGATAAAAGTGGATACGTGTAGCGGAGGCTATCACCGCTCCTCAATGATCGAGATTTTAACAGGGTGTTTTATTAATGGCATTAAAACTTAAGATTTTATAAGGGTTCAATTTTAAGGTTCCGTTTTTTGTTCAATTTTAAATCCAATTTTAAAATTAAACGAGTGTGCCAAGTGTTTATTTCCCATGTATCATATACATATAAACACGTGCACGAATTTTGTATCTCATACAAAATCCTATGCTCGTATCGTATACGTGGTTGCGCGTAAAAATAAAATTGCATGTTAAACTCGCGTACCCCAATCATACACATAGCGCCATTTGCATCACATACAAATAATCTAAATGCATAAATATAACCGTGTTTAGATATGGCTCATCTACCCTAAATTCCCTCAAGCCAATGAGAGAATTTTTCTAAAAAGAAAAATAAAATTACATTGGGAAACCTCGTTTACATTGAGGTGAAAAATAAAGTAAAATTACATTCAAAATTTAGGGAGACGACACGCAGGCCGTATTTACCAAAAATACCTAGAGCCATATCCAACACCATACCCAACATGAAAAATTCACATATTTCAATATATATACACGGCTATCATACAACACACAAAAAAAAAAAAACGATTTTTAATTGTTGTTCAATTAGGGTTTGAGCAATTTAACATGCCTTCTTGGAAAAATAAGAGTCTTGCATCAAAAATCAAGAATCATATTCAAGAACTCAAATTTTTGACCCAAAATTTACAAATTCATAATTATAAAATTTTAGCCACCCTACAATATTATAATTAAAACAATTTTAATAAAAATTACATATAGGGTTCGACCAAGACCCAAAAATTCCAAGAATAATTTTAAACCAATCCAATTGATTTCCCTATGTATCAAATACATAAATTTGCACCAATTTTTATATATGGTTCGAAAAACTCATGTGGTGGATTTTCGCAAAATTCAAGCATACGATTGAAAGCGGTAAACACTCAAACATACATCTCATGTATCACAAAAACCAGAATAAACACAAGACTAGCGTGACTCTGATACCACTGTTGGAAAATTATAGAGCCGAGCGCAGCGGAAGCAAAAATTAAAAATTAAAAAAATAAACCTTTAAACGATGCTCTATAATTCCCTTCCAGGATCCACTATTTGCACTTATTCTAGTAAGAGAAGAGTTATACCTAAAATCAATCGGTGGTTTTCAGCTTGCGAATCCAAGAAGTCCACCCGAACGTGTCCTTCCTCTGCCAGTAATCCACACGAGCAGTTTGGCAGACACCCAGGTGCTAGCCTCCTTCTCTTCTCCAAGAGAATCCGGGACCAATCTACGGTTCTTGAAAACTCAAGAACAATTCTTGAATCTTCAAGAAAGTGGCACACAACTCTCTCTCAAATCCCTAAACCTTTTAGGGTTTTCACACCCTTTTTCTCTCTCTAGCAAGTTGGTCGACTTTTCTCTCTCTCTAGGAAGAACTCGACTTTCTCTCTCAAGAATTAGGTCAAGTCAAATTTTCTCTCCCTTGAATGAATGAGTTAGGCGACTTGCTCCTTAGGGTTAGTGAATCACATTCCATAACTCATGAAAATAGGGAATACATAAATAAAGTAATAGGGTTCCTAACCCTTGAATTATGATATTACACTAATATTATAATTCAAATTTAAATTTCAAGATCAAATCTTGAAACTAAATCTTGAATGCCCAATCTCCATTGGTCAAGAGGATTTGAATTCCTAATTAAAATATTACATTAATATCTTAATTTGAAATTCAAGATGCAATCTTGAAATGCAAAATGCAAGATCAAATCTTGCCCATTGGATCAAGCCATGCGCCATCCTCCACTTAATTTTATAGGAATTTAATAATTAAAATAACAACCTTAACTCTTAGGAAGTTATAACTAATTTATTAATTTCCTTAACAAATTGAATTAAAATATTACCCTAATATCTTTAATTCAAATTTGAATTTTGAATTCAAATTCCCTAATAATATTGAATTAAAATATTACCCTAATATCTTTAATTCAAACTTGAATCTTGAAATCAAAATCAAATCTTGAATTCAAATTCAAATCTTGATTTAAATTAACAAAACAATTTTATTAATTAAATCATGAAGAGGCGCCACCCTCTAGGTTTCTTGTTATCCAATATTAAAGAATTTAATAAATCAATAATCCCCTAACTTTTAGGAGGCTTATCCAATTTATTATTCCCTAATATTTTAAACAAGAATTCAATTGTAAAAGGATTAATCATATTAACTATTTAACAATTAATATATTTAAACTTGTCTAACAAATTTAAATATCATAAACGTAGATTCAATTATGTCTTAAATTGTGTTACTAAAGTGACCCACGAATTAAACCTTAATTCGTGTCCCACTATGGTGTCTTGATCCTGCTCGTGTGTGACCCAGCAGGCCTCACGTGAAGTTGGCAGCAAGCCATCTCTATGACTCACAAGTCGAGAGCGGACTCTAGCAAGCCATCACGACTACCCAAAACACGTGAGTTATCGTTTTAACAAAACCGATTTAACCTTAGTACCACCTTGTCATAATCCCTATTGTCACACGATATTTTGGTCATGGATAAGGCATGGGAAAATCATCCTTATTCCAAACCACAACTTTCTCGATTCCTTGAGTTAGTCCCATTTCCCTGTGTGGCCACACATTCCTTGGACAGACTCATCGAGGGGCTCAGTTAAATATCTCTCATCTCAATGAGGGACAAAATTCCTTCTTGGTCAACCACATTCCTCAGCACGGTAAACAACCAAACCCGTACCTAGCCTGTATGGCTACCCTGTTACGGGCAACGTTGGACTAGGCCAAAGTTCGACATCTACAACGTCGGAATAGTCAAGACCTCAGGTCTAAGGGCATCGT
This sequence comes from Chamaecrista fasciculata, assembly GCA_003254925.1. NCBI lineage: Eukaryota > Viridiplantae > Streptophyta > Magnoliopsida > Fabales > Fabaceae > Chamaecrista > Chamaecrista fasciculata. The sequence continues at coordinate 16,698 of QANZ01012321.1, forward strand.
GACAGGTATACAGGAGAGACTAGCTTATGATTAAAGCTCATGCAGGACTCTCCGGGTCGGTCCAGCAATTTGTAACCCTTTACATAATTGCACCATGATTCTCGTAAAGCATCTCATGCGTGCATCTCCATACACCGAAGTCAAGCTAGTCTTGGTTCATTCACGTTCCCACGAGAATAATCGACCAGGGACAGTTTATACTAATTATCACATAATTAATAAAGGACTGTTATCACAGTAAACATGCTAATAATATGATAACGACATAATTTATCAAATATAAATTAAACAAAACATATGTTCATACATATAAAATGATTGGCCCTAGGGCACAATCTCCAACAGTTCATTCACATTCCCACGAGAATAATCGACCAGGGACAGTTTAGAATAATTATCACATAATTAATCAGGGATTGTTATCACAGTAAACATGCTAATAATATGATAACGACATAATTTATCATCCATAAATTAATCAAACAATATGTTCATACATATAAACTGATTGGCCCTAGGGCACAATCTCCATCAAACTCCCACTTGCACTAGGTACAATCATTAATCAAATTGTTCCTACACTAGGTACATTGATCAATGTGTCTAATCCCCATCGACGTTACATGGCGTTCATGTACGACCCATGCTAGAGGTTTCGTAAGAGGATCAGCAACATTATCCTCGCCTGCTACTTTACATATCTTTACATCACCTCTGTCAACCATCTCAAAGTGATAACGTTTGAGTATATGTTTGGTCCTTTGATACCACTGTTGGAAAACAGTGGGGATCAAATCCCACCTGGTGTCATTCCTGTCTCCACAGGGTGACCACCAAGCGCACCTCAGACACTAGTTTTACGGTCTGCGTCTCCACGAGACCAACCCTATTATCGGGACCGCAAGGGGTAAGAGTCAACACTTCATCACAGGTCAAACTACGAGAACCCCCTCTACGGCAGAACTCCTTCAAACTAGCTTTGAAACCGCTATATACTCAGCCTCTGTTGTAGAATCAACAATCGTGCTCTGCTTGGAACTTTTCCAACTCACGATGCCACCGTACAGGAGAAACACGTATCCAGACTGCGATTTAAAATCATCTTGGTCTGTTTGAAAACTGGCATCTGTGTAACCAATTACACATACCTCTTCATCAGTTTCACCGTAAACCAAGAATTCATCCTTAGTCCTTCTCAAGTACTTAAGGATGTTTTTGACAGCGGTCCAATGATCCTCACCAGGGTCTTGTTGGAACCGGCTCGTCATGCTCAGGGCAAATGACACATCTGGTCGAGTACACAACATGGCATACATGATGGATCCTATTGCCGAAGCATAAGGGATGTCACTCATCCGCCCTCGCTCATCAAGTGTCTTGGGACACTGATTCTTGCTCAGGACTAAACCATGATTTATCGGTATGAATCCCTTCTTGGAATCCTACATATTGAACCGTTTCAGTACCTTATCCAAGTATGTACTCTGACTTAATCCAAGAAGCCTTCGAGATCTATCTCTATAGATCTTGATGCCTAGAATGTAGGCAGCTTCTCCTAAGTCCTTCATCGAGAATGATTTTCCCAACCAAGATTTCACAATCTCCAAGGTAGGGACATCATTTCCAATGAGCAATATGTCATCGACATAAAGTACCAAGAAAACAATCGTGCTCCCACTAAGCTTCTTGTAAACACAAGGCTCATCAGGATTTTGCAAGAAGCCAAACTCTTTGACTACCTCATCAAAACGATGATTCCAACTCTATGATACTTGCTTCAATCCATAAATGGATCTCTAAAGCTTGCACACCTTCTCTAGTTCCTCTGGACAAACAAACCCCTCAGGTTGTGTCATGTACACATCCTCGGGCAGCCTTCCATTAAGGAATGTTGTTTTGACATCCATTTTCCATATCTCATAGTCATAATATGCGACTATAACAAGGAGGATCCTAATGGACTTGGCCATTGCAACTGGGGAAAACGTTTCATCATAGTCAATACCATGACGTTGAGTGAACCCCTTTGCAACTAGTCTGGCCTTAAAGACATTAACGTTGTGATCCATGTCGGTTTTCTCCTTGAAAACCCACTTGCACCATACGGCTTTTACACCTTCAGGTGAATCGACTAAGGTCCATACCTTATTTTCGTACATGGATTGCATCTCTGCCTTCATGGCTTCAACCCATTTTTCAGAGTTGGGACCCACAATAGCTTCTTGATAGGTGGTAGGCTCACCACGCTCCATGAGCAACACATCCTTGTTCTCAGTCATCAAAAATCCATATCTTTGAGGTTGAGAACGTGTTCTATCAGACCTTCGTGGTCCTTGTGATACTAGAGGAGCTTCCACAATGTCTTGTGGCTCTTCTCTAGTTTCCGTCTGCGCCTCTAGAGTGTCTTGTGGATCATGAAGCTCTTCAAGATCTATCTTACTCCCAGTGTCTCTTTTGGAGACAAAATCCTTTTCCAAAAAGAATCCATTTCTGACTACAAACACTTTGTTGTCAGATGGGTAGTAGACATAATACCCCCTTGTTTCCTTGGGGTATCCCACAAATAAACACTTTAGAGATTTGGGAGACAGTTTATCGTTACACTGTTGCTTAATATAAACTTCACATCCCCAAACCTTGAGGTAAGACAAACTGGGCCTCTTCCCAGTCCATATCTCATATGGTGTCTTCTTAACTGCGTTAGACGGAACACGGTTAAGTGTGAACGCAGCAGTTTCTAGAGCATGCTCCCAAAAGGATGGCGGAAGATTAGCTCGACTCATCATAGATCGGACCATATCAAATAAAGTCTGATTCCTCCTCTTAGAAACACCATTCCACTATGGAGTTCCAAGAGGGGTAAGTTGTGAGACTATCCCACAACTTCTAAGATGATCAATAAACTCTTGACTCAAATACTCGCCTCCTCGATCGGATCAAAGGACTTTGATTTTCTTGCCAAGTTGGTTCTCTACTTCACTTTGAAATCTTTTGAACATTTCAAAAGACTCTGACTTTTGTTTCATTAGGTAGACATAGCCATACCTACTGAAGTCATCAGTAAACGTTATGAAGTATGAGTAACCTCACCTAGCTTGAGTACGCATGGGTCCACATACATCACTATGTATGATTCCCAATAAGTCAGGTGCTCTCTCACTGTGGCCAGTGAAGGGCGCCTTTGTCATTTTACCAAGTAAACAAGATTCGCAAGCATCATATGATTCAAAATCGAATGAACTTAGAAGTCCATCTTTATGGAGCTTCTCTAGGCGTTTCTCGTTTATATGGCCTAAACGACAATGTCAAAGGTACGTAGGATTTGATTCGTTAATCTTAATCCTTTTGGTATCAACGTTATAGATATTGTTATCGTGTTGTCGTTCTAATTTTAAGACGTAATGATTATCTTGCAAATCACCATAAGCAAATAAAAAATTGTCTTTATAAATAGAACACCTTCCATTGCTGTTTACACATGTAAAACCTTCCTTATCCAAATAAGAAAGGGAAATAATGTTTGAACTCAATGAAGGTACATAATAACAATTATTTAAAATTAAAATAAGCCTAGAGGGCAGCACAAGCTCGTATGTTCCCACAGCAACAACAGCAACTCTTGCTCCATTGCCCACACGTAGGTCCACCTCGCTTCTACTGTCTCTAAGACCCTCCACATTTGTACAAATGTGAGAACCACATGCTATATCTAATACCCAAGTGGTTAAAGTAGAAAAGTGAATGTCTATAACGAAGATACCAGAAGTAGAGACCTCACCGCTCTTCTTCTTCTTTTGATCTTCCAAATACAATTTGCAATTCCTTTTCCAATGTCTTGACATTTGGCAGAAAAAGCAAATCGCATCCCTTGAAGGCTTCGCCTTCTTGGTAGGTTGTGGGTTAGGTTTGTCCCTTGGCTTGGTCTCACCAACCGGGGCTTTACCCTTCCTCTTTTCTTTGCCCTTCCCTTTCCCCTGGTTTTTCTGAACCATCAGGCAAGCAACGTCCACAGAGTCATTGAAGTGCTTCTCATAAGCAGTTCTTTGAGCTCTTGGACCGTCGTTGGCAAGCTCTTCAGGGGGAGGGTTTTCTAGGACATAAAGCTTCCTTTCTTGGGTGAGAACAATTCTCAAATTTCGAAACCAATCAAGGAAGTTCGTCCCATTTAACTTATCCTTCTCAAGGATAGATCGTAGTGATAACGCTGAACATATATTGTTTGCCATGATTCTACAACTAAGATATGAAAGTTAATTAGCAAAAAGGTCCACCATTTCATAAAACCCAGCAAAACTGTTATTAGTGGCTAAGATCCATATTTCACCAAAGTTTACCGTCGCTTGGGCGATCATGCAACCTTAGGTTATTTAGGTAGGTAACTCTTTACCAATCATATCACATGTGACTCTTAGATCTTTATGGGACTGTATCATCATATGATACTTATTATGGCATGTTTATCCCATCTAATGCCTTGAGGTCCAAATCCAATTTGATAACCCCATTAAGTCACACAATAAAACTTGTGAATGGCCAGCCTCAAAACAACGAGGCGAAAACCCAACCCTATATCATCAAGGCCCACTAAACACGTGTAGCTTGGGGTATCACCGCATCCAATAAACCAAGATTTCAATAAGGCATTGCTTTGAATCTTCCATTCACCCGTGTCTCCTCAAGATAAAAGTAGCTACGTGTAGCTTGGGCTATCACCGCTCCACAATGATCAATATTTTAACAGGATGTTTTATTGATGGCATTTAAAACTTAAGATTTTATAAGGGTTCAATTTTAAGGTTCCATTTTTTGTTCAATTTTAAATCCAATTTTAAAATTAAACGAGTGTGCCAAGTGTTTGCCCCCATGTATCATATACATACAAACACATGCACGAATTTTGTATCTCATACAAAATCCTACGCTCGTATCGTATACGTGGTTGTGCGTAAATATATAAACCTGGCATGTTAAAATTGCGACCCCCTAATCATGCATCTAGCGCCAATTTGCATCACATACAAAACTAAGCGCATAAAAAGACCGTGTTTGGATATGGCTCATCTACCCTAAATTCCCTCAAGCCAATGAGAGAATTTTCTAAAAAAAAAAGGAAAAATACATTGGGAAACCTCATTTGAACATATGAGGGGAGTGAGATGAGAAAAGAAATTTTACATCCAGAACTTAGGGAGACGACACGTAGGCCGTACTTACCAAAATAAGACCTAGAGCCATATTTAACACCATACTTAAACATACATGAACAATTCATATATATATATTGAATCAACATTCAACAACACACACAAAAAAAACGTTTTTGATTGTGTTCAATTATGGTTTGTGCAATTAACATGCCTTCATGGAAAAATAAGTCTTTTATCAATAATTAAAGATTTCAAGAATCATATTCAAGAAATCGAATTATTGACCCAAAATTTATAAATTCATAACTTATAATTTTCGGCCACCCTACAATATTATGATCAAAACAATTTTAATTAAAATACACATAGGGTTTCGGCAAAGACCTAAAATTTCAAGAAAATTTTTAAATCAATCAAATTGATTTCCTTATGTATCAAATACATATAATTGCACCTTTTTAGATTAGGTTAAAACGTGTGGTGGAAAAATGCAAGTTTTGAGCAAACCGAATGAAAAACGGTAAACACATAAACATACATCACATGTATATTCACAAAACTAGCATAAACACACAGATAGCGTGGCTCTGATACCACTGTTGAAGATTATAGAGCGAGCGCAGCGAAAAAAGTGCAAAATTAAAATTTTCGCAATAACCCTAATAATCTCCACCCATGATCCACTATTAGTGTTTATACCAGTGAGAAAAGAAGTTTACCTAAATCAAACGGTTGCTTTGAATTTTGCGATTCCGAGAAGTCCACAGGTCCGTGTCCTTCCTCTGCCGGTGATCCAGACGAACAGTTTGGCAGATACCCAGGTGCTAGCCTCCAATCTCTTCTCCAAGAGATCTTGGGACCTAATCTACAATCTTGGAATTTCAAGAAATCTTCTTGAAATATCCAAGAACACAAAGTGGCGCACCAAGAAACAATTTTCTTGGCCACACTCTCTAGGTTTTGGCGCCTCTCTTTTTCCCTCTCACACAACTCGCCTCTTTCCCTAAGTTTAGGGTTAGTTCAAAACTCTCCCTCTCACACTTAGCATAGGCGACTTTTCCACTCTCATAAACTAGGGTTATGAGACTTGTGTAGGCTTTATAGAGTCTAACTCTTTTAAATAGGGAGTATCTCATTCCTAACTCATGAAAATAGGGAATTATAATAAGGAAATAGGGATTCTCCAAATCTTGATTATGATATTACACTAATCTTATAATTCAAAATTAAAAGGCAATTTAAATTTAAATTTCAAGATCAAATCTTGAATGCCCAATTCCCATTGGTTGGAATGAGTCAGGAGGATTTGAATTCTTAATTAAAATATTACATTAATATCTTTATTCAAAATTCAAAATGCAATCTTGAAATCCAAAATGCAAGATCAAATCTTGCACTCCACTCTTCCAAGAATGCGCCACCTCCTAGCCCATTTTAAAGGAATTTAATAAATAAGATAACAACCCTAACTTTTAGGAAGTTATCATAATCTTATTAATATCCCTAACAAATTGAATTAAAATATTACCCTAATATCTGAATTCAAATTTGAATCTTGAAATCAAAATCAAATCTTGAATTCAAATTCAAATCTTGAATTCAAATTAACAAAACCATATTTTATTAATTTAAATCCAAGTGAGGCGCCACCCTCATTATCTTATCCTTCAATATTAGAGAATTTAATAAATCAGTAATCCCCTAACTTTTAGGAGACTTAGCCAATTCATTATTCCCTAATATTTTAAATAAGAATCCAATTGTAAATAGATTAATCAAATTAACTATTTAACAATTAATATATTTAAACTTGTCTAACAAATTTAAATATCACAAATGTAGATTTTGTTTAAGACAAGACTTCATGTCCCAGACATTCAACTATGTCTTAAATTGTGTCACTAAAGTGACTCACGAATTAAACCCTAATTCGCGTCCCATTACAGTATCTTGATCCTGCTCATGTGTGACCCAGCAGGCCTCTCGTGAAGTTGGCAGCAAGCCATCACTATGACTCACAAGCCGAGAGCGGACTCTTGCAGGCCATCACGACTACCCAAAACACGTGAGTTATCGCTTTAACATCAACAACTTAACCTTAGTACCACCTTGTCTTAATCCCTATTGTCACACGATATTTTGGTCATGGATAAGGCACGGGAAAGTCATCCTTAATCCAAACCATAACTTTCTCGATTCCTTGAGTTAGTCTCATTTCCCTGTGTGGCCATAAATTCCTTGGACAGACTCATCGAGAGGCCCAGTTAAATATCTCTCAACTTAATGAGGGACAAAATTCCTTCTCGGTCAACCACATTCCTCAGCACGACAAACAACTAAACCCGTACCTAGCCTGTATGGCTACCCTGTTACGGGCAACGTTGGACTAGGCCAAAGTTCAGCATCTACAACGCCGGAATAGTCAAGACCTCAGGTCTAAGGGCATCGTGACAGGTGTACAAGAGTGGCTAGCTCATGACTAAACCCATGCAGGACTCTCTGGGTCGGTCCAGTAACTTGTAACCCATTACATAATTGAACCATGACTCTCGTGAAGCATCATATGCGTGTATCTCTATACACCAAAGTCATGCTGGTCTTAGTTCATTCACGTTCCCACGAGAATAATCGACCAGGGACAGTTTAGAATAAATATCACATAATTAATCAGGGATTGTTATCACAGTAAACATGCTAATAATATGATAACGACATAATTTATCATCCATAAATTAATCAAACAATATGTTCGTACATATAAAATGATTGGCCCTAGGGCACAATCTCCAGGAATCTGTAATTGATAAACATAGTGTAAGTGGTTTAATGCTATGGAGGAAGAGATGAATTCTTTCTTTGACAAAGATAATTATGAGCTTTTTGAGTTTCCTAAGGGTAAGAGAGCTTTGAAGAATAAGTGGGCATCTAAGTGTTGGGAATCCTAGGCGCCTAAGGCAGCGGAAGCAAAAATAAAATTAAATAAAACGCCTAGCTCCTATGATTCCCGAACGGATCCGCTAGTAGAATTTAAAACTTTTGGTTAGTGTTATACCTCAGAGTTTCAAACGATGGTTGTACGGGGCGAGTTCCACGGATCCACTCCCAGAGTTCTCCCTCTGCCAGTAATCCACACGAACAGTTTCTTTGACCACCGAGGTGCTAATTTTAAGATATAGTGGTTATCATGCAAATCACCATAAGCATATAACACGTCATTCTTATAAATAGAACATCTACCATTCCCATTCACACAAACAAATCCTTCCTTATCCAAATAAGAAAGAGAAATAATGTTAGAACTAAGAGATGGCACATAATAACAATTGTTTAAAAACAATACAAGCCCAGTGGGCAAAACTAGCTCGAATGTTCCTACAGCAACAGCAGCAACTCTTGCACCATTGCCCACACGTAGGTCCACCTCGCCCCTGTTCAGCTTTCTACTTCTTCTAAACCCCTGCACATTAGTACATATGTGAGAACCACAAGCGGTAT
>QANZ01012322.1:0-10985 GCA_003254925.1 Chamaecrista fasciculata
TTTTACACGTTTCCGCTGCCCTAGGCGCCCTAGAATTCCCAACACCCCACTCCCTGTGGAGTTGGGAATTTCATGTGCAGGTGAGCAGTGGATATTACCGCTCTCATCTTGTTTAAGGAAGGGCGCCCAAGGAGGACATTATATGCCGAGGGCGCCTGGACAACCAAGAATTCCACTGTGTTACTTGTCACTCTTGGGTACTCCCCCACGGTGAGTCGTAAGTCAATCTTTCCGATGGTTGGAATCTGGTCTCCTGTGAACCCTATCAGGCTTCCATAGTGTTCTTTCAGGTCTGACATTGGAATGCCTAGCTGGTCGAAGCATGGCTTGTACATAATGTCTGCAGACGAGCCCTGATCCACCATGATCCTTTCCACCGTAAAGCTGCCGATCTGGGCTGTGATTACCATGGGGTCATCATAGTCCTAGTTGACTTCCCACAATTCGTCGTCAGTAAAGAATATAGGTTCGACCCATCTTTCCTCGGTGGAGGCCTCCTTGAAATCTATTCTCAGTATGGACCGGTTCACCTTTCTTCTTTTGTGGGGGGTCTTGGCGCCACTTTTTTCTATGCCACCCGAGATCATGTGGATGATTCCGGTTGGCCTGTTATCTCTCAGCGGTGTGCGCCGATCTCCTTTCTTTTCTTCGCCGTCAGCGCCTCCACTCTTTGGTTTCTTCTGATCTCGGGCGTTCTTGTCTTATCTAGCCCTCTTATTTCCGTCCTTCTTTATGAACCTTGACGGGAGGCGTCCCAGTCTGATCAGGTTCTCGATTTCATCCTTCAAGACGATACATTCATCAGTTGTGTGTCCTTCAGTTCTGTGATACATGCAATACTTACTGGTATCCACATTTCGTCCTGCCCTCCTGGGGCGGTCTGGGAGTCTCGAGAGGAGATCCGTGTTGGCGATTTCACGAAAGACCTCTGATTGGGATACAGCAAGGACTGTGTAGACTGTGTGTCTTCCCCTAGGTGGGGATCGGGGACGCCGGGGGTGGTCCTTTCCCCTTGAGTTCCCACCAGTTCTCTCCGAGTTCTTGTTATGCGGCTTTCTCTCGTCTGGTTCTATCCTCGCGAAGCAATCGCGCTGGGTTCTGTCCAAGTCTTCCTTGGTTATGAACTCCTCAGCCATTGAGAGAATTTTCCCCACAGATTTGGGGGCCCTGTGGGTGAGCTCCTTATGCGCGTGACCCGGTCTAATGCCTGCAAGGAATGCGTACACCGCGATTTTGTCATCCACCTCCTTGATGCTCAACAATGTCTTGTTGAATTTTGTCAAGTAATCCCTCAGCGACTCTCCCTTGTTCTGCCTGATGTCGGTCAAGACCGCCATCGGTTGTTTGTATACCTTGCTGGTGGCGAATCATTTTTTAAACATGTCTTCCAAGTCCTTAAAGCAGTGTACTAAACTTGCAGGGAGTTTGGAGAACCAATCCAGAGCTGGTCCTTCTAGAGTTATAGGGAAAAGCTTGCATCTCTGAGGATCTCCCAGATTGGAGATGTTCATGGCGGCCTTGAAGCTGAGCAAGTGGTCTTCTGGGTCTTTTTCGCCTGTGTAAGGTGTTAACTTCATGGGCATTTTGAAGTTCTTGTCGAGTTCCACAGCCTGCACATGGGGAACAAAGATTCCCTCCGCCAGTTGGGGCGTTCTCGCTTGTCCAAACGGGTTGGTTGGTGGCGCCAATTCTGAGGATAAGTTCCACTGGATCCTCCGTACACGCCGTATCCAGGGTAATACTGAGGATAGTACCCCTGAGAATAATAGTAACCCTGAGGTGGGTAAGCGTAGGCGCCTGACCAAGCCTGCTGCTGGGTGGGTTGAGTAGGCTGACTGGGAGCCACCACCTGAGAAGATGGAGGGTGGTTCAGGGGTGCTTGCTGTTCTTGGTTCCCTGGGTTTCCTTCTGGAGGTATGGGTTCTGGATCAGCCTCTTCAGCAACTCGCTTTCCTTTGCCCATAACCATGTCTCGGATGTCTTTGCGCAGTGCTTCCATCTCTATCCGCATGTCAGCCTTGAGTGCAGCGATCCTATCCTCTTCCGTTATGGTGATCTGTCCCATTGGCGCTGGGTTCAGCAGCGCAAGGGCTTCTTGAATGGTAGGGAATCCAGGAGGAGGAGCGAGCGTCGAATCCTGCACGGATCGAGCCACTGAGCCTCCCGAGGTTTGTTGATCAGCTGGAGTGGATGTCATTTTTCTTTCTGATTCGATGAACACACAGGTTAAAATGACATAAATAAAGGAAAATTTACGTGATTCAACCTACGAGTTCTTGTGTAGAAAAGAAAACTGTAAATAGAAATCAGCAAATCAACATAAATTTAACTAGGACTTTGTACGAAAAGTCCCCACGGACGGCGCCAGTGATGAACCTGGTTTTGGCCGGGGAGCATTACCTGGTTCGATGAGGCAACTCTGGGTCGGAAGTCGCCTGCAAGTCAATGAATACACAGGGGTGGCCCTGCGATTCACCTCCGATGCTTAAGTTAGTAAGAGTTGGAGCACAATAATCTCAATAGACTGGTTTAGAGTGCATACCTTTGTCCAGTGTGAAGGGCTTCCCTTTTATACTGGTTGAGGGTGATCTGATGAGATCTTACCATAATTGGTTGAATGGATGATTGCGATCTCAGCCGATTTGGCTGATTCTGATTGTGATCTTCAACTGATCTGATTATGATCCTTGGCTCCCACGTACTTTCCTTTCTTGCGAGGATGCCTTAGTGGGCAAGGCGCTATTAATGAGAGAATCAATCAGGGGGATCCTGATTGATCTCTGATTGATTCCTGATTGATCTGGCAATGTTTCCTTATTCGCCTTCACGTGGACGCCCTATTGTTGGCGCCCTCAACTTATGAAGGAGCATGAGGCGTTCACATCTGGGTGATTCCTTTGTTGGGCTTGCACGCTACTGGTCTGAGTCCTTTGGGCCTCCTAATTATTGGGCCTATTATCAAGCGCTCCCACAGCGTCGATCTGGTCTGGTGTTCTCCGCGACGACAACTCTGGACTAGGCATTCCACGACGGCTTCTACCTTCCACGGCGGTTTCCTGGTTTGGTTCTGATTTTTGGATGCTTTTTCACGGCGTCGTTTCTTATTTTGTTTCCACGATGGCGTTTTATTAAATAATTATTGTTGTTGAGTCTGATTATGTCTTTAATTAGAGTAGTCACTGGGGTTGTCTGTTGTCCTAATTGGAAGTGTTTGTCTTTTTTTAGATGACATTATTTATGTTTCCAATTCTTTAGATGATTGTAGCTTTGGATCCCTAGATCTGCTAATTTGGCAGTTGATTGTCTTGTCAATTTATCTGAAACAAAGATGGGTCCTCTTGGATGGGTTGTAAACCTCCACCTTTGTCAGTTGATATCCTGTCTAATGTTACTGTTTATGCTAGAGAGGGGTTAATTATTTTTACTTTATTTTTATTTGTATTGTGTTTGACTTTGTCTTACTTTTAAATAAATTATGTTTAAAAAAAAAAAAGTGTTGGTCCCTCATGTTGAACGAATCCACACCCAACTGAAATAAATATCTTAGCTTTACTAGTCATTCACTGAAAATATCTCCAAAAATTGATTTTACTATTCCAAATTCCCAATGGTATTGATAAATTTAAATTTTATCTTGTATCAAAATTTTGTAAACATAACAAAATTAATTGTCAACTTTTCAAAAAAAAAAAAGACAAAAGAGCCGCTAATAAATCATAATTAATAGTCAGCTCAGTAATGTATAGAACTTTGGTACAAGTAAAATCTTATATTATATCTTGTTTTTCAGGCCAATAAAAATAACATCTTATACTATATCAAATAATTTTTTTTTTTAAAAAAAACTTTGCTTCATAAATCCAAATCAATATTTGATAGATTTAATTAAGTTTGGTTGTTATAAAGCCTATTTTACTCCCTTGAACTGTGTAATACGCGACTTGCGGGAATTATTCATCATACTAGATAGCATTATCATGTTGATGTTATAATTTTACGAGTTCTCTCACAATAAATTTCCGAGTGTGAGCATTATTAGTTTTTGTTTTCATTTATAATTAGGGTAAATTATATGGGAGGTCCCTGTGGTTTGACGAATTTAAATATCGGATCCTTGTGGTTTAAAAAATGTCAATTTGAGCTTGAGGTTTACTTCATTAGTAAAAATAGTATTTGTGGTATATTTTTGTCAAAAAATTAACGAAAAATACATTTTTATCAAGATTTCACATTTTCTTTTAATTTTTTCTTTCATCCAGATCCTTATTCATCTCAAAATAATCTAGAAAGTTTATCTTCTTTATCAAACAAGTCCCTAAAACCTGCAAATCAAAAATCTCGATCAATTCTTTCTCATTTTTCATGCCATTTTCAAATAAAAAATCATTAACCTAGATGAAATAAAGTAGCAAAGGAGTAATTAACAACAACACAAACACGATTTAAAAGTAGAAGAAAACTAACCCAACAATGAAATATGAAAATCGAATTCACTACTTGAAATCACCTCCCTAAAATGCTTTTTTTGTGGATTTCAACTCGGTTTCCTCTCTCCCTCTATCAATTTTGTTCACAGAGAAAACCCATAATCGAAATCCAGAAAAATCCAAAAATTTCCCAACCCCCATTGACGCTCGTGGTTTGTCATTTATAAGTGAAAAACAAAACAAATAGAATTTTACATGTAATATTCCAAGAATTTATGGAAAACATTAAATTTAGTAGTTTGTATAAAATAAGATTATATATTGAATTTAGAAGTCATTCTAAGCTTGTGCTTAAATTTTCGGAGTAATGTAAAAATTTTACATGGATTATTTTGTGGTCTCGTTATAAGACACATTCGAGCACAAAAAAGTAATTTATAGAGGAAAGTTTTTTAAAATAAATTACATATTTAAAACCTAATCTTCGTAAATAGCCCAACCATATAAATTTTGTTGAAAAACTCTAATTTTGAAATTTCATGTTTTTAGAGAGTATTTTGAAAGAGCCTAATGAAACACCAATTCGTTTTGTTGGGTTTTCTTGAGTGTTGTTGCTACCAAATGCTATTTTTTTTAATGTATTTTTACATTCCCAAACATTAGATTAAAGCGTCGTTTCGTTTTCATCACGTTTGGGACTCAATAGAATATGGGTGGAACTCGAATTAAGGTTTTTGATAAAGATGATAAATTTTCTGAACTATTCTGAGATGAAATAGAGACTTGAATGAAAGGAAATCTTGAAAAAGGGTGAAGTCCAGATAAAAATTTGTTTAATTTTTGGACGAAAATATGTATACCACATGGATCCTTTCTGCTAACAGAGTAAACCTCAGGCCTTAAATTGATACTTTTTAAACCACAAGAATCCGATCTCTAAATACCCCGAACCACAGAGACCTTCTTGTAATTTACCCTAATAATTAATAAGGAAAAGAAAGCCTTTTCTTTTGCGGGTGTTGTATTATTCATGTTTTTTATATATGATTCAATGGGTCAATTTTATATGTTCCGGAAAAGAAGCATAACGATATGGGAGAAAACTATTTTTTTACGGAGAAAATTTATTATTTAGTCTAAGAATTTAGTGAGCCAACTAGTCAGTCCCTGAATAATTGAAATATACAATTCGGTCCTTAAAATATTTCAATTATAAGCTATTTGGTCCTCAGTGACAATTTAGTCCCTATATTTGAATTAATTTTATACTTTGTGGTTTCTGAATTTGTACTAAATTAATACTATTTGATCCCTGAATTTGACCTAACTATATACTTTTTGGTTCCTGACTTTATACTAAATTAATACTATTTGGTGTTCGAATTTGAACTATTTTATACTTTTTTATCTCTAAACTTGTATTAAATTTATACAAGTTGGTCTTTAAATTTGTATTTTTTTGGTTATTGAATTTGACCGAGGGACTTAATCGTTCACAATTACAATAATTCAGAGACTGAGTAGTATATTCTAATTACTCAAGGACTGATTAGTTGATTCGGTATAAGTTCAAGAACTAAATAATAAGTTGTCTCTTTTTTAGGATAAACTATGGACGAAATGTAAGAAAAGAAGAAATTAAAGAGATAGAGGGAGAAAGGAGAGTGGATCCATTATTTATATATATTGTATTTTTTGTGAAGTTAAATTAAAGAAAAGATATAAAAAGTAAATGTAATTATACACATCTATGATTTCATGAGACTCATATTTTTTTTATTTTAACTTTATAAAAATTGCAAAGAAAAGAAATTCAAAGGATCCAATACCCAAAATAAGACACACAAAAGTTCAATTAGTTTTTTTTCTTATATTTTAAATTTATTAGTATAAAAGGAAAACGAGTTTAATGTGAAAAATAAATTTTTTGGGAGATTAAAGTTAAATTTTTCTTTTTTTTTTCAACAGAAAAAGTGGATAGAAAAGTGTCAAGGTCTAACAGTGAAATTTTTCGAAAATTTGAAGGACCAAAATAGAACAAAAAAAATTAAAAGATCAAGACAAAACTTTAATCGAATTTGAGGGACCAAAATAAGACTTTAACCTTTAGTTTTAAGTAGAGAATTTCACAACGAAGTGATTTGTCATTAACTACTCTATAAATGCAATTGTGGCTCTCATTATTAGGGATGATAATGAGTATCTTATCTCCACGGCCCCCCCTCCCTATTAAATTGACAATTTGACATAAATACACAAAATGTTTGGCAAAACACCCCCCCCCCCCCAGTTCAAAAATAATATTTGGAACATCAAGCTTCTCAATCATTAACTAAAAAGTAAATCTAACGATTGAGAAGTTTGCTGCTTCAATAATNAACTCTAATGAACATTTCTAAAAAATATATATTAAAAAAGTTTTATAATGCTCCTCCGATATTCAAGTTAATGAAAAATAAAAAACTATAGTCATTGTCCAATTGAATGTTGGAGAGTTTCGTTCAAAAACAAAATGTTGGAGAGAAAAATCATATTTTGAGAATGAGTTCAAAAATAATATTTGTGGCAAAAAAAACTAAGATATCGGTTGTTGGAACATCAAGCTTCTCAATCATTAACTAAAAAGTAAATCTAACGATTGAGAAGTTTGCTGCTTCAATAATGTTCAATCTCTTAAACATTATTATCTTGCAGTCTAAAACACGATCTCATGTCATATTGAAGAAGAGATAATCACGATCTCATCAAAATATCTATATTTAATGGGAATTCACAAATTTTACCTTATAAGTTTGGGTATGAGTCTAATTTCAACACGTTTGGATCTAGATATGATAGTATTCTATTTTAGGAGTGTACATGTTTGACCCGGCCCAGCTCGATCACTTTTTGAAATCGAGTCGGGTTGAGTCCTGGGTTTAGGTGTCCTAGATTCGGTCCGGCCCGGAATATATCCATTATTAATTTTTTTTATAAATATTTATATTTTCTTTTAGAAAATATTCTTTTTTATTATAGAAAATATACATTTATTTTTATTTTTATTAATTGTATATTAAAAAAATACATAAAATATATAATTATTCTCAATTAAATCAATAGTTTTTTAACAAATAAATCAAATTTAATATTTTTAATAATAAAAATATCATTAAAGTGATCTAAAATTAATTTTTTTTTATCAATATATACAAGTTAAAAATCATATATAATGAATAAATAACTTAAATAAATCTTTACTACTTAAAAGTATGGGTTAGAGTCGACTTTCGTTTCCGGAAATGCCCTTTATCAATCAAACAAATTGCATTATGTTTTATATTCAAAAGTGGGGTTGCTTACAAGTTTTCATTTTCACAATTGCCCTTATACTGTTTAAGGGATGTGTCCAAATGATTAAGAGTCAAAAGATGTGTCTAATGATTAATAGTGAAAAGATATGTCTAATGATTAAGAGTGAAGAGATGTGTCTAATGATCAAGAGTCAAGAGATGTGTCCAATGATTAAAAGTTACATCATTGTGCCTCAAATGATATATAACTGCTCTCTTGTATTGTTCACTTATATTTAGGGGATGAAGAGTACTGTTCTAGATCATCGGAGGAATACGAAAGAAGCCCTGAAAGATAAGAAGAGGAGTTGTGAAAACTGGTTTCCATGAATAGTCTAATCAATGGAATGTGTTGATGATTGCATTCAAAGCCAATTTTTCGGCTTCCTTTGTCAGTTATATCATAATTTTATATTGACTCATTGTTGACAATATTCACATAATATAAGCACGTCTTTAGATGTTCTTGAGTTTTGTCCATAGTTTCGAATTTGCTGGCCTCAAATTGATTGTAGCACCCTACACAAACTTGAAAGGTAAGATTACATGAATGATGACAATGCAGTTAATGGATTGCAATTGCCAAGTCGTAGCAATTCAAATAATAATAGTAAGCATGTCCTTAAATTAAAAGTGGGTTCATGTCCAACACATTGAATCTGATTTCAACGTGCGTTATCACTGTGAAGGAGTTACAAATGTACAATGAGTGATAGTTGACTTTGGTTTTGTTTATCTATATTTTAATAATATTTTTAGAGGTCATGGTAACTCTTTCATGGCTGAGATGTGGGCTATTTATAAAGGATTAGAACTTGCACTGTATGTGCATATTATACATATAATTATTGAATCTGATCGCTTAACTGTTGTCAATATTCTGAACTCTCCCTCTCTTAATCAGCATCACACACAAATTGCAAGCACCTCCTAAATATGTTTGACAGTTGGGCGTTACACCACATATTTAGAGAAGGCAACTCCTGACATTTTGGCAAATCATGGCAGGAAGAATCAACGTAGTTTCTCATCGTCTACACTTCGATCACACCGTTTCTCAGTTTGGCGTTTTTGAGGGATCGTCTCTTTATTCCTCTGCCTAGGAAAACAAAGAATAAAAAATCTGTTGTGTAACTATGTTTTCTATTTCTGGTTTTCTGTACTCTGTTTTCTATTTCATGTTTACTGTGTTGCCGGTTTGGCCTTTTATGTTGTATATATATATATATTTTATTTTGCCAAATTTTGTGTTGTATATATATTTTTAGTAATTATTTAGTTCATAATATATGATTTTATAGGACTATCAAAAAAGATCATAATAATATAGATATATTTGGAAGCCTTTTTTTTGGCCAAATTTTTGGAGGCCTTTATGTCTTTAAATAAAAAATATATTTGCTGATTTTATTAGTTATTATTTGAGAAAGTATTTAGTTTTAAAAACTTACTCAGAGATATAGTTAAATATCTCTAAATACTAACTTCTCAAAATAATAAGTTTAATTTTATTTTGTTTTGATTTTGGGTAATATATTAGTTGCGAGTTTCATCCTCCCTTTCTCTTTTTTTTTTCAGGCCAAATTTTGATTTTTTGATTAATATTATCAATTTGCTTAATAACATTATATCTGTAATTTTACATGTTGTTCTATATTGTTGGACTTTGTGGGCTAAATATCCGCCAATGTGGGAGTCCAATTGGGTTATGCGTTGACTCATTGGAATGTGGGCTATTTTAATTAAATCTCACATCGAATTGTTAGTAGTTGGGAGCTTTCAGATTCTTATATAAACTAGTTTTGGACCCGTGCGATGCACGGGTGATGTTCTATGATTTTTTTAGTATATTTATTTTGCTATAAATTTTGTTTAGAGTACTGTTCTGAATTATTATGTGATATTAAAATATTATAGTATGTTAAATTGATAATTATTATTTTTGTTAAAAGGAACAGTTAATTAATTAAGATTAATAGTATACATATCGCTTGATCCCATAGATACCCTAAGCAGCATCTCCCAAATATGAGTAAAAGGAGTATAATCAGTACACAAAGCCCAATTCACCCTAAATGACCCCAAGAGTCCCAAAATATCCTCTCTCACAATCTTCTCATCAAAAGAACCCTGACCCATTACATAGAAACCTGAACGTATAAGCAGAAGAGATACCAATACTAACATCATTAATTGGCCAGCCAAAAGAAAGAAGGCAATCTCTAATGAAAATTGATAATTAGTTAATAATGAATTAGTATTATACTATTATTGCTTGTTTGTTAATCATCTTATGATGAATTTTTATGGTTTTAATTAATAATTAGTTGATAATGAATTAATATTGTTGCTTGTTTGTTATTAAAATAAAATATATAGAATTATTAGCCCCTCAATTTGTTATAAATTTATACTCTTTGGTCCTTGAATTTAACCCAATGTAGCCAACTCGTATACAACTATAATAATTCAGGAACTAAGATGTATATTTTGATTATTGATCAGGGATAAATTAGTCTACTTGATGTAAATTCAGTGACCGAATAATATGTTTTCTCTATAAATAAGGCTTTGTATTATTGTAACTATTTGAAACATCCTTGAATGATGGGGAAACACTCCTATTTATAGGAGAATGGGAGAGCTCCCAAAACTAAATTATCTAATGTGGGACTTATGTAAAATAACTCACATTCCAGTGGATCAACCCGTAACTCAATTGGACTCCTACATGAACGGATATTTGACCCACAAATTCCAACAATGTGTCTATGATTGAGTAATTAAATTTAAGTCTTATATACAAATCTAAGTCAATTATTTAATGGTATTTAATGTGTCCAAATCTATGTGATCAAATAACAATGCTGGTGTGTTATTACCGGAAAATATCTATATTATTTAGTTATCTTATTTTATAAATAAGGTAAATTACATTTTTATACCTTGTTCTTTCAAAAGTGACATTTTGGAACCTTGTTCTTTGAACCGTTAACAATTTGGTACCCTGTTCTATGGACTGATTTCACTTTGGTACCCTGTTCTTCACGATTTGTTACCCGATTCTATCTTTGCTAGGATACCAAAGTGTTCACGGTGCAAATAACAGGGTACCAAAATGTCACATTTGAACGAATAAGGTGTCAAAGTGTCACTTTTGAAAGAACATCGTACCAAAGTGTCAATTTAGTCCCTGAATGATTAAAATAGTATACTATTTAGTCCA
>QANZ01012328.1:0-21874 GCA_003254925.1 Chamaecrista fasciculata
CTGAAAATGGGTCAAACCACAGGGACCTTCTGCGTAATTTACCCAATAAATAAATTAGATATACCGTAGCCTGTTTTTCTTGAAAGAATAAACATTTTGCTACATTGTGCAAAACGTCAGCGGGAGCCTTAGGAATAGTTCTTTTTTCTGTTTAACATTCTGACCACTGTTTTGCACAATGTAGTCATTTTGCACAATGTAGAAAAATGTTTATTCTTTTAAGAAAAACAGGCTACATTTTGCATTTGGTTACATTTTGCAAAATGGTAGCCTGACAATTTCACAAAAAATTGTCGCTATTAGTTTTCTTTAGCGATGATTTCACAACAAATTATCGCTATTATTTTTTTGACGCCTCAGCTTGTCATTTTAACCACGGCGTAATCCGAATGCAGCCAATTGGAAAGTCCTGCAACAGAAAACATGGTACATCTTGCATTTGGCTAAATGTGCGAAACAGTTGTTTTTTCCTGAATGCTCCTGCAAGAGAAAGTCGTTTTGCACAATGTAGCCAATTGGAAAGTCCAACAAGAAAAAAAACTACATTATGCAAAATAGCTTTTTCTTGAAAGAATAAACATTTTGTTACAATGTGCAAAACGGCTATTTCTTAACACAAAAAGAATAGGATTTTCCAATTGCCTACATTGTGCAAATCGTTTAGAAACGTTGACTAAAACAATTATTCCTGGAACCCAAAAACAGCTAGGATTTTCCAATTGGCTACATTGTGCAAAACAGTGGATAAATTGTTAAACAAAAACGAAAACTCTTCCCGAGGCCCCCGCCGACATTTTGCAAAATGTAGCAAAACGTTTATTCTTTCAAGAAAAACAGGCTACATCTTGCATTTGGTTATATTGTTTGAAACGACTGTTTTGCACAATGTAGCCTGACGGTTTCACAACGAATATTCGCTATTATTTTTTTGACGCCTCAGCTCGACACTTTATTTGAAGCATAATCACAATGTAGCAAATTGGAAAGTCCTGGAAGATAAAACATGGTATATCTTGCATTTGTCTACATTGTACGAAACGGCTATTTTTGCACGATTGCTCTTGCAAGAGAAAATCGTTTTCCACAATGTAGCCAATCATTTATTCTTTCAAGAAAAACAGGTTACATCTTGCATTTGGTTACATTGTGCGAAACGGTCGTTTTGCACAAAGTAGTCTGATAGTTTCACAACAAATTGTCTCTATTATTTTTAGAGGCCTCAGCTCGCCATTTTATCCGCGGCATAATCACAATGCAGCTATTTGGAAAGTCCTGCAAGAGAAAATAGGGTACATCTTGCATTTGGCTACATTGTGCGAAACGACTGTTTTTACACGATTGCTCCTGCAAGGGAAAGTCGTTTTGCACAATGTAGCCATTTTTGCACAACATTGTGCAAAAATACCGTTTCGCACAATGTAACCAAATGCAGGATGTCGCATGTTTTTCTTGAAAGAATAAACATTTTGCTACAATGTGCAAAACGACTATTTTTGAAAACAAAAAATGCTAGGATTTTCCAATTGGCTACATTGTGCAAAATGGTGGGAAGATTGTTAAATAGAAAATAGAACTCTTCCCGAGGCCCCCACCGATGTTTTACACAATGTAGCAAACTGTTTATTCTTTCAAGAAAAATAGGCTACATCTTGTCTTTGGTTACATTGCGCGAAACGGCTATTTTTGCACGATTGCTCTTGCAAAAGAAAGTCATTTTGCACAATGTAGCCCATTGGAAAGTCATACAAGAAAAAAATGCTACATTGTGCAAACGGTCATTTTTGCACAATAATGTGCAAAATAAACGTTTCGCACAATGTAACAAAAAGCAAGATGTAGCTTGTTTTTCTTGAAAGAATAAACATTTTGCTACATTATGCAAGACGACTATTTCTGAACACAAAAAAGGCTGAGATTTTCCAATTGGCTACAGTGTGCAAATAGTTTAGAAACATTGAGTAAAACAATTATTCTTGGAACCCAAAAAAGGCTAAGACTTTTCAATTGGCTACATTGTGCAAAATGGCTTCATCGTGCAAAACGGTGGACAGACTGTTAAACAGAAAAGAAAACTCTTCCCGAGGCCCCCGTCGACGTTTTGAACAATATAGCAAAATGTTTATTCTTTCAAGAAAAATAGGCTACATCTTGCCTTTAGTTACATTGTGCGAAACGACCGTTTTGCACAATGTAGCCTGACGGTTTCACAACAAATTGTCGCTATTTTTTTTTTAGCGACGGTTTTACAATAAATTGTCGCTAATATTTTTTTGACACCTAAGCTCGCTGTTTTATCCAAGGCGTATTCACAATGTAGCCAATTGGAAAGTCCTACAAGAGAAAATATGGTACATTTTGCATTTGACTACATTATGCGAAACAGGTGTTTTTGCACGATTGCTCCTCCAAGAGAAAGTCGTTTTGCACAATGTAGCCAATTGGAAAGTCCTACAAGAAAAAATGCTACTTTGTGCAAAACGGCCGTTTTTGCACAACATTGTGCCAAAACAGCCGTTTCGCACAATGTAACCAAATGCAAGAAGTAGTCTGTTTTTCTTGAAAGAATAAACATTTTTCTACATTGTGCAAAATGACTATTTCTGAACACAAAAAAGGTTACAATTTTCCAATTGGCTACATTCTGCAAATCGTTTGGAAACGTTGAGTAAAACAATTATTCCTAGAATCCAAAAAAGCTAGGACTTTTCAATTGGCTATATTGTGCAAAACGATGGGCAGACTGTTAAACAAAAAAGAGAGAACTCTTCCCGAGGCACCCGTCGACGTTTTGCACAATATAGCAAAATGTTTATTCTTTCCAGAAAAACAGGCTGCATCTTGCATTTGGTTACATTGTGCGAAACGGTTGTTTTGCACAATGTAGCCTGACGGTTTCACAACAAATTGTCGCTATTATTTTTTTAGCGACGATTTCACAACAAATTATCGCTATTATTTTTTTGATGCCTCAGCTCGCCATTATATCTAAGGCGTAATCACAATGTAGCCAATTGGAAAGTCCTGTAAGAGAAAACATGGTACATCTTGCATTTGGTTACATTGTGCGAAATGGCTGTTTTTGCACGATTGCTCTTGCAAGAGAAAGTCGTTTTGCACAATGTAGCCAATTGGAAAGTTCTACAAGAGAAAATGCTACTTTGTGCAAAACGGCTGTTTTTGCACAATGTATTGTGCAAAAACAGCCGTTTCGCACAATGTAACCAAATGCAAGATGTAGCATGTTTTTCTTGAAAGAATAAACATTTTTCTACATTGTGCAAAATGGCTATTTCTGAACACAAAAAATGCTAGGATTTTCCAATTGGCTACATTCTGCAAATCGTTTGGAAACGTTGAGTAAAACAATTATTCCCAGAATCCAAAAAATGTTGGACTTTCCAATTGGCTACATTGTGCAAAACGATGACTAGACTGTTAAAAAAAAAAAAAAGAGAACTCATCCTGAGGCCCCCGTCGACGTTCTGCACAATGTAGCAAAATTTTTATTCTTTCTAGAAAAACAGGCTACATCTTGCATTTGGTTACATTGTGCGAAACAACCGTTTTGCACAATGTAGCCTGACGGTTTCACAACAAATTGTCGCTATTATTTTTTTTAGCGACGGTTTCACAACAAATTATCGCTACTATTTTTTTGACGCCTCAGCTCGCCATTATATCTAAGGCGTAATCATAATGTAACCAATTGGAAAGTCCTGTAAGAGAAAACATGGTACATTTTGCATTTGGTTACATTGTGCGAAATGACTGTTTTTGCACGATTGCTCTTACAAGAGAAAGTCGTTTTGCACAATATAGTCAATTGGAAAGTCCTACAAGAGAAAATGCTACATTGTGCAAAACGGCCGTTTTTGCACAACATTGTGCAAAACGGCCGTTTTTGCACAACATTGTGCAAAACAGCCGTTTCGCACAATGCATTTGGCGGCCTGCATTTTACGAACAAATGACCGGAAATATGATTTTTGACAATTATGTAAATTTTTCGACGACTATGTAATTCTTTGGTAGTTTGCCAATCATTTTTCTTTCTCACTCCTTAGCTTCTTCTTTCTCACTTGGATCTCCATCTCTTTTCATCGGCTCATATATCTATATCCCTCTCGATCTCCATCCTCATCTTGGTCCAAATCTTTTCATTGTTCCATCTCAACCCCTTCTTTTCATTCTCTCCATCTCTTTTCAGTCCAAACAGAGCTATATATATATACTCCCTCTCAACCCCTTCTTCTTTCTCACTTCCCATTCTCCATTATTTCCATCTTTCCATTATATTTCTTCAATTCCTTCTCATATATATATATATATATATCCCTCTGATCTGTTAGAAGTCTCCATCCTCCAAAAATCGAAGAAGCACAAGCAAGTTAACACAGTAGCTGAGGGCCAAGCTTCTCACACTCCTCCTCCAGGTGAATTAATTAATTGTCTTTAATTTAATTATTACATGTTTTGTTTTACATTTTCATTTTCTTCTTGTTCTCCCTCTCTGATCTCTCAACTCTCAACCCCTTCAATTCTTCTTTAATTTTTCAGTTACGGACTTAGGAGTTGGACTTACCTTAGCTTCTTCAAGTCTCTCTTTTCGTTTATAATTTCTTCCTTCTCCATCATCTTTAATTTCTCTCCACTCATTATATATATGTATATATCCTCTTAACTCGATCTTAAAAATTTGTCTTTTCATCCAATTCCAAATCTACCTACCTAGCAACACGCCTCCTCTTTCCACCATCACTCCCTGGAACATGAATTTCACATTCATTGTAAAATTTATTTTTTACTAGTGTAATAATAAAAACTTGCTTGATTAATATATATATACTTCATATATCACTATATATATATGTATATATGTGTGTGTATGATTTTTCAAGTTAATTAATTATTTGAGTAGTAGGTGCATATATATATATATATATATGTGTGTGTGTATGATTTTTCAAGTTAATTAATTATTTGAGTAGGTGCACACATATAAGCTCTGTGCTTGTGTTCTTCCATTTCCATGCCCTTAAAATGCAATAAAAAAAGGAAAAGTCATGTACTGAAGAAAAATGGCTTGCTCTGTGATATATATGCTGATTTGTGGTGTGGCAAGTTGAAATTCATAGACTTCATACAATCAAGAAGGAAGGACTTGCTGGTAGTGTGTGTTGGAAAATATTGCAACATATGGTTCATGTTGGCATGTAATTTCTGGTTTGGGAAAAGCATAAATGATAGCAAGGTGGATAGGTATTTTCTTGTGCTTGGAATTCTAAGTTGTGTTTCATTTTGCTTGTGTTTGCTTTGGTGGTGGAATGTCAAGGATGGTTTAACATATGAGAATGTTGAAACCAACCAAGAAGGAATCCAAATGGGTCAATCTGTGGGAACTGACAGAACAGTGATAGGCAATGTATGCACACCAAGAAAGTCATGGCATAATTAATGGTTCAACAAATGAGAATGTTGATGAAACCAACCAAGAAGGAAGTGAAAATGGTGAAGGAATCCAAGTGGAAGAAGATGCACATCAAGAGATTAATGGCTCAACAAATGAGAATGATGAAACCCACCAAGAAGGAGTAGAAAATGGTGAAGGAGTACTAGAGGAGTTTTTTTAATGATGAATCTGTAGAAATCAACCAAACAGTGTCAAGCATAGTACCGTTGGAGAATTTTATGATGTGCCTTCTACGGGAAAACTAGCAAATGCAAAAGTAGTTTGATAATTTATTTGAGGAAAAGTATCTTCGTCACCCCGAAATTATGAGTCAAGTGTCACTTTTTTTTTTTTTTGATAAATTTATATTTTCAAACTTTCATATTTTACTTTATTGTACTTAAAAAATTAATACCTTCAAAATTATTAATAAAAAATACTGACATCATGATAACATGATAACATGACTAGTGATTTCTTCCCTATTTTACTTTAGTGTCAAATGCAGTAAAGTTTGAGATAAATTCAACTTCATTGTAATGAAGTAAAACAAGGGGGAGGGAGTTTATCTAAGTCAACAAAGATAGAGAAGTTGGGCCAAAGTAGTGGAAAATCGTGGGCTCAAGTATTACACAAGCCCAGCATGCATGCACAAATTAAAGTAACAGGTCTAGTTAACTTAATAATAATATTAATGCGTAAATCACTATGGTATTATGTGGTTTGGTCATATTTTACTTTGGTACTCTATAGTTTAAAAAGTGACACTTTGATACCCTGTGATATTTTTCGTTTACACTTTGGTATGCTTTTGGAGCTATTTTGTACTTTTAACCATAATAAATTTTGCAAAACTTACATATTGACCCCCAATAGTTTAAAAAATTACAAACAGGTCTCTGGATACATATTATCTACGGACTAAAATGAAAACTACAAAAAAAAAATTGGTACTGTTTTGCAATTCTATCTTCTATCCTATATTTTCAAAAAATTATGTTTTAAACCCAAAAAATTTTATAGTTTTCATTTTAGTCCCTGATAAAATGTATCCGGGGACCTACTTGTAATTTTTGCAAAATTTGTTATGGTTAAAATTACAAAATAACTCCAAAAGGGTACCAAAGTGTTATTGGAGAATACCACAAGGTACCAAAATGTCACTTTTTAAACCACAGGGTACCAAGTGAAATATGACCAAACCATATAAGTAATTTACCCTAATATTAGACTGAACTTCCAAACATGAATGAATATATATATAGAGGAAGGAAACGATAGAGTGAAACCTCCAGCCAGACACATCAGTAAAAGCAATCCATATATAACTAAATTGACAAAGAAACAACTCAGAATTTTGTATTACAATAATAAACCTTACTGATTCAGAATTTGTAGATTAAAATTTTCAGTTGAAGAACAATCGAGGATGGAGATGGAATAAGTCCATTCAGAACCAGAATTTGTGAATAAGGATTATTGGTGAGAAATTTAAAAATAATAATAGAGAAACGCATGAACAAATAGAAAAGAACGGAAGAAAATCAAAATACTGCAATTTATAAAATCATTAACTTAATTCTTTTATAAATAGCTGAAAAAAGGAGGAGGCCAAAAAAAATAGCTGAAAAAAGGAGATCTGTTTGCAAAATTTTATAAAATTAAGTAAAAAGGAATTTTGAAAACCAAAAAAATAGTAACAAATAACTAATAAAATAGATCCACCAAAGTATAAGGTCAATTTCAGTTGCATCCTCAAATTTTTATTGGTCAATTGTACCCCAAAGTATGGGGTTAGTTTTAATTGTATCCCAATTTTTTTTTTGGACAAACAGATTATCAATTTTCATATTGGCATGGCATTTCTTCAGCCATTATATCTTACCTCCACTCAGTTATGATGTATTATTAATTTTACCTGAAAAGAAATTATAGTGAGAATTCACATGCACTGTTTAATAAATTATAAGTTCATTAAACTCTACTAGGAAATTCCCCAATCATATTTTTATTGTTTTAAAAATAAATCAATGACAATTACTCAGGGTCTGTTTGGGAGCAATAGGAATATAGGATTTTAATCCAAGTTCAACCAAATGGATGGGATGAGATTATTTTTTAATTGGGTGAGATGAGATGATGTATTGGTGTTTGGGTGATTTTAGAGAAAATGATGTTAAATAGGGTGTGAAATTATATAAAAGGGTATGTAATGATTGTGGTTGGTAGAAATAAGTTTATGGATTTTTGTAATTTGTATAGGGGTAGAAATGGTAGGAAATAATGAGATGAGATGGAGATAA
The DNA here is from genome assembly GCA_003254925.1 of Chamaecrista fasciculata. Classification (NCBI taxonomy): domain Eukaryota; kingdom Viridiplantae; phylum Streptophyta; class Magnoliopsida; order Fabales; family Fabaceae; genus Chamaecrista; species Chamaecrista fasciculata. The sequence continues at coordinate 7,753 of QANZ01012328.1, forward strand.
TAAGATGAGATGATAGGTGTTTGGTTGTGTTTTGATTGAAATAATATTGAGATGAGATGATATTGGAAAGTGTGATATTGTATTGGACAGCGTGAGGATGAGAAAATTTTGGATGAAGGGTTAGAGGTCAATCCAAGTGGATGAGATGATGGGCCAAAATGAAAATAATATTGGAATTATTTTTAAGAATACAATTTGGTCCATAAATTTGTACCGGTCCTATTAATCAATCCCTAACATGTGTAAATGATAACTTGGGGCTTACACGAAATCCCAGTCATCAATAATCGGATCTATTTGTGAAATCCAACGAAAAAAAATAACAAAGAATAGTTTGAGGACCATAATGCAAATAACAAAACAACACAAAAATGTTTGGTCAATGGTTCATTTTGATCCAAAATGTATGCCCTAATATTCATTTGGTCCATTATGTTTCAAAATGTTCATATTGGTCGTAAATGTTGGCAAAATGATTCATTTTGGTCCTAAATACTGGTAAAATGTTTCGTTTTGGTCCCAACCAAATAGAGAAAGTATTCTTTGGGAACAATACGTAGCTCTAAACAAGCCATATTCAATAGTTGGGACCAAAATGAAATATTTTGCAAATATTTAGGAGCAATTTGAATATTTTGAAATGTAATGGACCAAAATGAATATTAAGGCATACATTTAGGACTAAATTGACCCTTTAACCCTATATTTTTCCATCCTTTACATACACGTGGGTCATTTTGTATTTTTTCCATTCAATACATTANGATACAGAGAGAAAATTATAAGTGTAATAAATGAGGGTATGTAAAATTATTATTTTGTCTAGTTTTTTTTATTTGTATTAAAGTATAGGTAATTATAGGTGTATAAGTAGGGATAGATTAGTAATTGTAAGAGAAAATGAGATGATGTTGTGAATGAGATGATGTTGTGAATGAGATGATTATGTGGATGAGATGAGATGAGATGGAGGTTCCAAAAAACACCTAACCAGTACTGTTCATCCAATCTTAAGATGAGATGATGATTGAATGAGATGAGATTAAGATTTGGTGTTTCCCAAACAGGCCCTCAGTTATTTATTTTTCACCAGCTCACAAGTAGGGCTTTTACATACAAATATAATATAATTGATACATATATATGTATAATAAATAACTTAGTGAAGACTAACTCGTCGGGTTGCCGTCTGAGTTCCCTCAAAAAACCCTAGTAGGGTTCTTCAATAGCCGAAAACGTTTCGATCCCCCCAAAAGTTTCTTCCCTCATCAAGCAGAGAGAGAGTATCTTTGGTTCCTTTAATCTGTTGTTTTCGATCTCGATTCCAATTAAAGCGCATTTAATTCGAACCTTTAAGGAAGCCTGTTTACACTTCCACAAAAAAATCCCTTTCACAGATAGAGTTCAGAAATTGTTTCGACATGATTAACCTAGACTTTAGACTCCGATCTACATTACGCCATAGATTATCTCTGCAATCACTCTCTCTGCATGCCTGAGGGCTGGATCTGAAGTTTTTTCGGCGAGTTTTATATGCTCCCAAGGAGAATCTAGACTTTGGCGGCTTCTGAGTATCAAGATAAGTTTTTATCCATTTTTGCTTTTTCCTGTTTTGTTTCCTTTCTGTCCTCGCCTGATGATTGGTTTAGTTTGTCTAGTAAATTGTTCTCTGCATTTAAGTATACTGCATGCAAGTAACGTTCTGAGATTTATTTCAATTTAAGTTTAGTTCATGCGTAATATCCTCATCATTAGATATCATAGTATCTTCCCTTCGCTCGTTCTGCTTTTCACCGTCCTTCCGTTTTTCCCCTGCTTTAGCCTGATTCTTGGCCTCCTCGCCCCATTTAATTTTCTGGCGGAGCATTTATGGCTAGTTGCCTACTCTGCATTACAGTCGAGTAGTGACCTTCCATTTCTCCCGTTTCGCATCCCCCCTGTTCTCTCCCCTTTCTTTCATTAGTATATATTTCATGTCTAGCGCTATGTGGCGAAAAAAGCATTTTCTGCCAGACTCTGGTGCGCAATACTCCAATCCCTTTTACCCGAAGCCAAAACTCAAAATGGACAACCAAAGAGAGATTAACTGGACTGATTCGAGTGAGAGTGAATCTGATGTGAATATTGATGAAGCCACTGATAGGGATGAGGTGAGACATCCTCGCTCTCCTCCTCGTAGGAGGATTGCTAGAGGACCTCTAGTTCGGATCAATGAAGCGAGAATTGAGGATTATCGTCGTTACTGGAGAAAATGTTTGATTGGCTCCTTCATTGATGAGAGGAAATTTACAGTTAGAAGAGTCCAAGCTCTAATTAATGAGTTCTGGAACTTGAGAGGTGAGGTTCGGGTTGTAGGAGGCACAGATAGCAACTTCATTATTTATTTCTCAAATGATGAAGAGAGGCTGTTTATTCAAACAGAGGGGCCGTGGTCTTTGCAAGGTGGTGTGTTCTTTTGTGCACCATGGGAGCCAAACATAGTGCTCACGGCATATAAAGTTACTGAAATCCCGGTATGGGTCCAGCTTTGGGGACTCCCACTGGAATTTCAAGTCCCTGATATTGCTAGAGCTTTGTGTAGCATATTTGGGGAGGTGCTGAATGTTGATTGGGCACCTACTATACCAAGAAATCTGCGATTTATGCGAGTCCGTGTCCGTGTTCCTATTAGGCAACCTCTTGTTATGGGTTTTGTGCTCCAGTCAGACCAACACATGATGTGGATTCAATGTAGGTATGAGCGTATTTTTAGACTTTGTTTGGGATGTGGTAGGATTGGACACACCTCCCCTGCCTGTACATGGAGTGAACAAAGGAGAGCCTCGGCCCTGTATGACCAGATGAATGTCATCAATCAGTTTGTGGGCCTGGAAACAGGATATATGGTATCTAGGTTCCATTTTGTCAATGAGGCAAGGGCCTTCTTGAATAATAATAATAGAAGGTCTACTAGGATCACCCAAAGACAATATGCTCATGGGGTTGACCTCCACCCCTTGCGACAACCGCTGTTAGAATATAATTATGATCCCCTAGGTTTCTTTGATGAGCATGGAAATTATGGGAATCATTCAAATGTGAGTATACCTAATAACAATGCCTATGGTCCCCATCCCCTATTCCCTTTGGAACCACCAGAGGAAGACCCTGAAGAGGACCCCATGGAAGAAGAGCTAAATATCGTGATTGATAATGAGGAAGGCAATGGATTTCTTGGGGACCACGATTTCTCTCCAAATTCTACTGAGGAGCAAGATGATCTCTCGGATGATCAAGTGGTCCCTGGAGATCATCAAAATAATGATCTCACCACTAATTTAGATGCTGCTGTCCCTATTCAAGCCGAGCAGGTAACTTCCACTCTTCAGAGGGAAGTCATCAGTGTGCAGGAAATTGAGGAACTTGAAGCTGATCCTGAGAGTTATAATGATGTGGTAAGGCTCTACACCACTCCCCCGGCCCACATTTTTCCTCTCCCATACCAGGGAATTGTTCACTTCATGGAAATTGATGATAGTGAGGATCAAAGAGACTACCCTCTGAGCTGGATGGACTGTGAAGATGAAGGCTTGGTTATGAGTACGGGAAGACTGGTTTGGGACCCTATTACCTACCCTTTCTTCAATGAGAACAATATGTTATCAGTTGCAGAGGATGTTAACTTCTGGTGTCAATCTTGCACCCTATTCGAAAACTCCTTTTATAAACCAATTGAAGCTTGTCATACGCCCCAAATAGAGGAAGGGAGTGCATCTGGTCATGGTGGAAGTGCGAGCAATGAGGATGGTATCACAGTGGGCACTATTACCCCATTACCCCCTAGACACAACATCATTGGTATGATCTCTATCCCCCAAGCACCCCAACAGATGCTGGATACTCGTTTGGTTTTTGATAACAACAATGAGGAACGTGCACAACCGAGGAGCATCCTCAAGAACATCTGGGAGTTGATTCAAAGAAATGTGGGTAATCTCTGCATGGTCCCAATGGCCTTCTCCTCGGAGGAGCACAACAATACCTTGACAGTTTGGAGATCTCCTGGGGAATTCAATAAAACTGACATCAATAACAGGAAAAGAGGATGGGAAGACGATGAGAGTCATTGGATCAGTTATGAAAGAAAGCTCAAAAAGCCAAAATGCTGGACAATTGAAGTCATTCTCCCCCCGAGGAAGAGAAAAGGGGTTATTATCGAAGAGATTAATGAAGAAGAGAATAGGGAATCTCCCAAAAGAGCAAGGTCTGAAGAACCTGTCGAAGATACGCTGCCAGAAGAAATGGATGAACACTTGGAAGAGTTGAGTGAGATGCTGAGGAACTTCTCAATAGGTTTTAGGGTGGTTGTACCAAAACAACCCCCCGAGGAAGCATGAAGGTCCTTTCTTGGAATTGTCGGGGTCTAGGCAAAGCCTCGGCAAAAAATAGACTTAGGAATATTTGCCTTAAATATAATCCTGATATTCTGTGTCTCCAAGAGACAAAGTGTCCAATAGATAAATTGACTTTTCTGTGTAACAGCTTAGGATTTAATCAGGTTGTAAATGTGGACCCCAAAGGTAAAAGTGGGGGAATAGCTGTGTTTTGGCGTAGTCCTTTTATCTTCCAACTGATTTCTAAATGTAAGAATTGGATTCATGGGTACTTTCATATGCCTGCTGATAAGAGCATCTTGTTTACTAATATATACGGCCCTCCCAAAAAACATAAAAGGAAAAGACTGTGGGAGTTTATTGCTTCAGTTGATCCTTTGTCCAAGCCATGGCTTCTTATTGGAGACTTTAATCAAGTCTTCTCCCAAAAGGATAAATGGGCTGGTAATTCCAAGGATAGGAGTTATAAGAAACCTTTAGAAATAATGCAATCCAAAGATCTTATCGACATTACTTCTAAAGGAAATCACTTCACCTGGAGCAATAACAGAAGATTGGGTCAACGGATATATGAAAAATTAGATAGAGGTTGGTGTAATCCAAATTGGATGGCACTCTTTGACCAAACCTGGGTGGAAGTTTTGCCCATAGCTGGCTCAGATCATGCCCCCATCCTTCTCCACACGGAAGGAATCGATTCAAAATTTAACCGCAGATTCCTTTTCGAGGAAATGTGGCTCAAACACCCGGAGTGTGGCAGAGTTATCAATACTGCTTGGACAGAGAATGCGAATTTGCAGGGTTCCACTGCCTTTAAGTTTAGCGAAAAAATCAAGCTGACCACCAGTAGATTAAAGTGGTGGAATAAACACCACTTTGGCAATGTAAGAACACAAATTATAGACACCGAAAAGGAACTTGCAAGCATTCAAGTTCAGATAACTAATTCCCCCAATCAAACCATATACAACAAAGAGAGGGGTCTTAGGGCCAAGCTCAATTTTTTGCTACAATGTGAACAAATCTTCTGGGCCCAGAGAGCCAAACAAATGTGGCTCATTAATGGGGAAAGAAATACCAAGTATTTCCATTCAGTGGTCAAGCAGCGAAGAAGTAGATCAAGAATTGTAGCCATCAAAGACCATCTAGGAAACTGGAACTGGGGTGAGAAAGACATCTTACAGGCTGCATCTAATTACTTCAAGGATCTATTCACAGCCCCTGAATGTGGTACAAAGGAAGAACAAACCAGACTTATACAGGAGGCTCAAATTGTTAAACTCTCGGCAGAGCATTTAGGTATTCTGAATAAACCTTTTACTGATATGGAAATTGAGAGTGCTCTTTTCCAGCTAAATGGTCATAAGACTCCGGGCCCGGATGGAATACCTGCTATCTTCTACCAGGAATTTTGGCCTACGGTTGGAAAAGATCTCATTGCAATGGTCTCTTCTTTTCTCAACAGAGGCTTCCTCCTGAAATCTCTCAATCAGACAATCATTACTTTAATCCCAAAAGGCGATAATCAAGAGAGCTTCAAGGACTTTCGTCCCATAAGCCTGTGCAATGTAGCCTATAAAGTCATCTCCAAGACTCTAGCCAACAGACTTCAGGATATAATGAGTGATGTAATTACACCTTTTCAAAATGCCTTTGCTAAGGGTAGGTTGATCAGTGATAACATTCTAGTGGCTCATGAGCTCATTAGATATATTAGAAGGTGTAAAAAAGGGAAAAGTTACTGGGCTGGACTCAAAATTGACTTATTCAAAGCTTATGATAAAATATCCTGGGAGTTTTTATTGGCTGTCCTTAAAGAAATGAACTTTCCTGAACACTGGATTCAACTTATATCCCAGTGCATTTCTACTACTTCTTTCAGGGTTCAGGTCAATGGAAACCTTTCTGATTCTTTTGTCCCAAAGGCTGGTTTAAGGCAGGGAGATCCCATCTCCCCCTATCTATTCATTATCTGCATTAATGTTCTCTCAGGTCTATTGATTAAGGCCCAACAGGAAGGAGCTTTGAAAGGTATCAAAGTTTCAAGACAGGCCCCTGCCATAAATCACCTCATTTATGCCGATGATATTCTGCTTTTCTTTAAAGCGGATTTAGCTTCATGTAATAAATTCAAGGAGATCTTTTCCTCCTTTGGGAAAACCTCTGGTCTTATAGTTAGCCCTGCCAAGTCGGACATTACTTTCAGTCCCAACACCCCCAACAGGTTCCAGAAAATGATGTGTAAAGCTTCTGCTTTCAAAAAAGTTGAAAGGTTTAATAAATACTTGGGAAGTTTTATTGATGGGGATGCTAGAAGTAGACAAACCTTTGAGGAAATTTACGAAACTCTCCAGAATAAATTGGCTGGGTGGAAGGCCAATCTGTTATCTCAGGCAAGCAGAGTTGTTCTCATCAAATCTGTTCTCTCGTCCTTACCTGTATACCATCTCTCATACTGCTCCTTATCTGATAAGGAAGCCAAACAATGTGACTCTGTGGTGGCTAATTTCTTTTGGGGTAATCACCAGAGCCCCAAAACACCACACATGTTGGCCTGGAACAAAATCTGTCAACCCAAACACCAAGGTGGTCTAGGGGTCAGGAATTTTGGTGACTTCAATAAGGCTCTTCTAGGAAGACAAGCTTGGAGAATTATTCATAATCAAGATTCTCTTCTTTCCCAGGTCTTCCTGGCAAAGTACTGTACTGATAAAATTAATATGACCTTTAAAACCACTTCTTGCTCTTCGCCTTATGCACGTGCAATATGTAAACGGGCCGAAGAAATTGTCAAAGATTGCAGATGGAGAGTGGGTAATGGTAAAGATATTATCATTGGAAGTAAACTTTGGTTCCTCCCTACTCAGGAAATGCAGGGTATTAAAACTGTGGCTGACTTGATCGACGATAGGAATAATTGGAATTCTGAAATTATCTCAACTATGTTTAGTCAAAATTGCTTGAGAGATATTACTAGGATTCCAATTTCTCATACGGATAAACCTGATGCAATTATTTGGGTCAAAGGCAAGGATGGCTCATATTCTGTTAAGAGTGCATATAAAGAGATTCGGATTAATAGAAATGTGGAGAACCTAGGTCATACTTTCGATTGGTCTGCCCTTTAGAAAGCAGACCTTCCTCCAAAATTATCTCTCTTTATTTGGAAATGCGTCCATAACAGTCTTCCCATTGGCGCTAACCTCCTCAAGAAAAAATTCAAGATTGACGGGACGTGTGCGTTTGGGTGTGAGCTGATGGAGGATAACTTCCACCTCTTCTTTGATTGCCCTGTAACTAGAGCAGCTTGGTTTGGCTCTCCGCTTGGCCTGAGAAGTGATCAGATTCCCTCGAACAATTTTACGGCATGGATCCATTATTTCCTGGCAAATAAACACAATCACCCACATTACACTGATCTTACAGAACATGTCTTTTGGTTTTGCTGGGCCATTTATACACATCGTAATGAAGTCAGGTTCAAAATGGTTAAGCCTGCTGCGGAAACTATTATTAACATATGGTATAGTCAGATAGCAAAGAAAAATTTTCTTGAACTGGCTGCCACAGACTTAAGAGTCATATGATAAAAGGTGTGCTTTTTATGATTGACCACCGATTATTTTGGTTAGACCACATTTTGAAAATGCATTGCAGCTTCCATTATATTCAGATGTGGATCTTTTGCAATATATATTTTTGTGCATTTCATGCGGTCTAGATAGAGAAAGAAAGAGTTAGAGAGAAAATATATTAATGGGATCCACACTTCTCTCTAACTCTTTCATTTTCTTTTTACACGACGTAAAATATACACTACAGAGGATCCATTTCCATTATATTCTGGAGTAAGGGTCTTTTTGCAACAAACTCCAGTCTTCTTGCATAATTTATCTATTAAGCCACCCTCCATTCAACTTCAAATTAATGTGCGTGATTTAATTAAAAAAATTATTTGAAACCACTAAAATTGTCTGACAAACACTCTTATTATAGTATATCTAAATATGTAAAATAAGATTTTCTTTCTACTTTCTAATAATGGAAGTGCTACTTTTATTTTGGTCTTAGATTTAATTACATCTTATATATTTTAAACTTTGAATTTAGTAAGGCAAGTGAAATCAAGATATTTTATTATTAGAAATTCTTAAAAAAGGAAATAAAGTGAAAATAAGAAGGAACCTTTGGCAATAGCCCCTCTTCAATCAAAAGTTTAGTCCTAGAAATGGATCGACTAAAATACAATATATCTTAAGTATGTTAGATGTGAGTGAAAATAAAAAAAAGAAATACAAAAGAGAAAATTGAATGAAAGAATCTTCACCATCTATAACTCATATTTTAGATTAATATATGGGCAAAAACACTAATTTCTAAAATTTACATCAACTATTAATTTCGTTTCTAACTTTTTTTGTTGTCAATTTTGTCTTTAATATTTTATATTTTGGTCAATTTTATTATTTGACTATCTTCTTTCAATAAATTAACGACATACTACATCTTATTTTTAATCTAAGTTAGGATTTAAATTTTTTTTCTATTAATTTTTCATTACATATCATTAGTCATGTAGTTTATGTCGTTAATATTTAGCTAAAGTAAGAGCAAAAGATAAAACTAACAAAAATGTGAAACATTGGGGGACGAAATTGAATGTAAAAAAATATTAGAGACAAAATTAACATTTGATGTAAAATTTGGGGACGAAATTAATTCTTTCACCTAATATATTTATATTTTAGGTGATCCACTTCCTTTATTCTTACCTTAACATATTGAATTTATGATATCCAAAAAAAAAACATATTGAATTTGAAGGGCTAAAGAGGGAGAGAATGAGTGGTTTCCCACATTCTTTTCATGTGCACACACCGCCAAAGCAGCAATGGGTTAAATTCAATGGTTTGGATGGAAGATTTGACATTTGTCAATTCTGTAAAACCACCTTCACCACTCATATACAAATATACAATCAAGGCTCCTTAACTGCTTCCTGCACTATTAGCCCACAGATTGGACCACCCCTTTTATTTGCGCCGTCATTATTAGGCTTACACAAAACCATTCAATATTCTTTGTCTACACTCTACACATAGACAATTTTCTAGTTAAATACTCCCTCCGTTCCTGAATATCTGCTTTTCTGGAGAACTTTTTTTATTTCAAAATATCTGATGTTTTATAACTTCAAGAGAGCATTAATTATTCTTTTACCATTCTATCCCTATTAAATATAGTAGAGTCATAAATGAATAAATATTTTCCTAGTAATTTAATAGGGATAGTTTAGTCTTTTTACCTCATTTTTCTCTTCATTTTAGGTGAGCTAATCATTTCCTTGATCTGTGTGTTTTTACCTTAAACATCAGATATATAAGAACGGAGGGAGTAGTACATAACACCAATGAAAATAATTAACTGAAAGAGTGAACTTGACTGGTTACAATTTATCCCTTCTTAACTAAGTGTTAGGTGTTTAATTAAAATCTTGGACCAACTATGTCATTCTTTAAAGATCTTTCTAGCTAAGGAATGATTAGTTAAACTAATGGGAGTTAAGTCAAGCAGAAAGAACTAATTTCTTACAATTTGTGATTCCTGATTGAACTATTGAGCACAATAACAAAAAAACTCAGTGCAAAAAAAAATGCAACATATAAAACTAAGACTTGGATACTGAGAGAGAAAGACACAATTTGTTGGGAAGACAACAATAATGCCAAGCAAATCAACACACTATCAATACTTCTTCCCACTTGAATGAATCTAATAGGAGCAATGAAGAGCAAAAAATCCAGCAACAACCACAACATAAAATGCATAAAAACAAGAACACTGGGAATTATTTAATGTGGCAAAAACTCCTTCAATGTGAAGGATAAAAATCATAGGACCTAGTCCAGAAAATGAAATTCACTATCACCAACAATGCCTTATAAACAATCAGCAAGCCACAAGTGAACCAAATGATCTCTCAATTACAAACAAACTTAAAAAACGAACTAGAGTTAAACAAGAGAGATAAGCTGTGATTAAAATCAAAACTGACAACGTTCTAACTGTCCAAATCCAATCTCCACCGTTTAGAATGAAGAATAGAGAATCACGAACATGCTCACCAAAAATCAGCTCGATCGGACACCGGATGAAAGGCCAATCGTTTAAAACGATGAGACACGACGGTGCTGAAACGCCCAGAAAAATCAGTCCGATTCTTCACCAAAAACACCACCTTCCAGACCTTCAAAATTGATCTCCACTGTTCAAACTGAAAAACAATATGTCAGCTACTTGCCCACAAAATTTCAGCCTGATCAGAGTTTCGATCACCGTCTGATCGCCAAAAATGTGAGACAAAATCAAATCTGAAAAATGATAAAAGCTGCTCTCTTGTGCTTGTGTACAAAATGTGATTGTTTTTCACTTCAAATTTTTCTACTCTAGGGTTTTTCATGTTCCATCAGCTCGCCAAAAGAAAAAAGACAATAATAGCCTTAATGAGCCTTAATGGGCTTAAGCAAGTGCGCTTCAAAGATTAGATTTTAGCACATAGGAGTAACCAAATACCCAACACAATTAACTATGATCAATAAATCTCACATGTATTAATATATTATGTTTATCTTTCTTGTTGAGATTAACTTTGTCAGCTTCTTTAATGCATGTAGAAGAAAAATACTTAACAGGATTATAACAAGATCAAGTAAAAAGAAAAAAGTTAATTAATTAACTCAGAAAATGGAAGATTTGATACAGAGAAGAGAACCCCTTCCTTTTTTTTTCTTTTCTTTTCTTTACTTTGTTTCTCCTCTGTCTTACTTGGCTGCATTTCTCGATCTCTCTGTCTTACATGGCAGGAATCAATCAGCATAGTGTTATAATCAAATACAACGAACTCTCACATACAATTCCCAAATCCCAAATACCAACACACACACACACACATAATAATTGATCGTCTTCCAATGAGCAATCATCAAAATGAAGTTCATCCCCCTTTCTCATTTTTCACATTTGTTTTTAGCATTTCCACTTTTTCTTTCTTTCTTTCCTCCATCTTCGAGATTTTCTTTCTCTGTGTAACTATTCCCCTCACTCACTCACTTAGCGACAAATCCCACCGATCCATTTTTCACACCGGTTTTTCCTATTGGCCTCTGTTTTTTCTCTAACCGAACACCGCTATTTCCAAATCCCACATGACTTGGCTTTCCTCCTAAGCAAATCCCTCACTCAATTGCACAAAAAAACCCTATCTCTCAACCATCACATTGAACCACATTTCACTGTAAAACCCCAATTTTAGATAGATGAGTGATGCAACAAATGTTGATTCGTTCGAGGCATTCCTCGAACGATGGATGATTCGGCAAAAGGATTACCTCGACCAGCTAATCTCCGCCCAAAACCGCCGTAGCGAAATCGGAGACGACGATGAGAGAGATCTTGTTTCGCGCGTTCTCTCGCACTACCAAGAGTACTTCGAGGAGAAATCGAGAATCGCGCATCGCGATATTCTCCTGATGTTTTCTCCGATGTGGTTCAGCTCTCTGGAACGAAGCTTTCTGTGGATCGCGGGATTCAAGCCGAGGATGATGATTCAGGTAGCGAATCAAACGTTGGAGGAAGATTTATCGGAGGAGCAGAGAAGGATGATGAGTGAGATCGGAAACGAGACGAGGATGGAAGAGCGAGAGCTAAACGATGAGCTGGCGAAGATTCATGAGAGTGTGGCGGCGCCGCCGGTGGTAGAGGCGGCGAGAAGCCATGGACGGTTGGGATTGAACGAGACGGGTGGTGAAGTAGCGAGGACGGTGAAGATTGCGTTGGAGAATGTGGTGGGAAATGCAGATGCGTTGAGGATAAACACGGCGTTGAAGGTGATGAAGGTGTTGAAGCCATATCAAGCGGTGAATGTGTTGATTGCTGTGGCTCAGCTTCTCATCCGGATTAGAACTTTGGGTTTCGAGAAGGATGGTCAACACCAAGGTCAAGGCTAATACATTCGATGTTTAATGTTTTCACCTAGGAACTCAGGAACGATCGATGGGGTGGACAAATTCATGTATCATGTATGTATGTATATATTAAAGTAGACGTATGGCTAGACGTTATACAACGTCATTTGTAGATGTTATATTGCTACTTCACTTTTCAAGATTCTCTCTATTCTTTTGATATGGTACCTTAGTTTGCTTTGAACAAAATTAATCATTTGATCCTTATATTTTATTTGAATTTTTAATTTAGTCTCTACAATTTTGTTTTGTTTACTCAAGTCCTTATACTTTGTAAATACTTAGTAAAAGTACTAATTTTGTTTTCAAATTTTACACTAATTGTCAATTTCATCTCTAATTTTTTTTTGGTCAATTTTCTCCCCCAATGTTTTACATCTTGATTAATTTTATCTTTTCATTAACTTTTTTAATAAATTAACAATAAAATATATTCTTTTTTTCAATTTGAATTTCTTTATAATCAATTTTATATAACNTAGTAAAATTCGGGGACCTATTTGTCAATTTCCATAAATCAGGGACCAATCTGTCAGCGACCCAATAATTCGGGGACCAGTTTGGGTGTTTACTCTTTTTATAGCTTTTGATATAAGTACTTTTATTTAAAAAATAAGTTATTTATATTTGGATATCATAATTAAAAAGTACTTTTTCATAATATAAAGTGTTTGGGTATAAATTCATAAAAGTACTTCTTATACAGAATTTAGGGTAAATTACAATTTGGTACCCTGTGGTTTGATCCTATTTTACTTGGGTATCTTGTGGTTTGAAACCTGATACTTTGGTACCCTGTGATATTCTCCATTAACACTTTGATACCCTTGGAGCTATTTTGTAATTTTAACTATAACAAATTTTGCAAAAATTACTTATTGACCCCAAATTTTTTTTTGAAGTTTTCATTTTAGTCCCTAGATAATATGTATTCAGGGACCTATTTGTAATTTTCTGAAATTTTTTTGGGTCAATATGTAATTTTTGCAAAAAATTGTTATGGTTAAAATTACAAAATAGCTCCCAAAAGTACCAAAGTGTTAATGGAGAATACCACAAGGTACCAAAGTGTCAGGTTTCAAACCATAAGGTACCAAAGTGAAATATGGTCAAACCATAGGGTACCAAAGTGTAATTTACCCTAAAATTTACTTAGAATAAGATTTTAATAGCAAAATTGTGAAATGCACATTTGTGGAATGCAAAACATGGTATGTAAATGTAACCCACCATTTGTGAAATGCAAAATTGTGTACTGGTTGCTCTTTCGAGTTTAATTTCTATACTATTCCACACTTAAATATCCTATTTCATTATAAATATTTAGGTTTAAGTGCAATTTTGGTCCCCTACCTTTCATAAAGGTCTCAATTTGGTCCCCTAACTTTTTTTGTTGCAATTTTGGTCCCCTAACTTTCACAAAGGTCTCAATTTGGTCCCCTAACTTTTTTTGTTGCAATTTTGGTCCCCTAACTTTTGAAAGCGTCTCACTGTTGGTCCCAAGTGCACTTTGTTCATCCATTATCTGCTGTTATAGCCGATCTAAAGGCTGAGTTGGTTGATGACGTGATAAATATGAGTGAAGTGGATTAAAAAGGACCATTTTGCAGAGACGTTTTCATGACTTGGAAGTGCACTTTGGACTAATAGTGAGACGTTTTCAAGAGTTAGGGGACCAAAATGTTGGAGATTGTGCCCTAGGGCCAATCATTTTATAAATGTGCT
>QANZ01012329.1:22772-46490 GCA_003254925.1 Chamaecrista fasciculata
ATTTTATGTGAGATGTTATTTTATCAAATATAATTTTAAAGATTGTAATTATAAAAGTGTAGTTTAGTAAATTTTTCACTTAGTATCTTAATTAATTGGTAGGAATTCAAATTCTATTATTTGGCATGAATTATATTTTGTAGCCAACTATTAGACTTTAAATAAAAAATTAATGACAAAAAAATTAATTATTATTATCGACAATACATATTCTAATTAAAAAAATATATCATTATCAGTGTTCAAAAAAATAAAGAAAAGATCAGAAAAGCCTTGATTGATATGAGGATTGCATTAGTTATAATAAAAAGGGCTTTGCAAGTTCAGCATCAACTTTAGAATTCACTGCTACTCCATACATGTATCTATTTAGTTGTAATGCAAATACACCTAACTCCTCTCTCTTTATTTATATATAACACATTTTTTTTATATTCATTATTTTTAATTTTAATTTGTTGATCAGTCTAGAGAGTACTCTAGCTAGGTGATGGTTGAGTTGTTCATGTCAAAGTGACACTTGTGAAATTAATTAATATTTAATGAATAAAGATTTGATAGCAACTTTTTGAAAGGAACCAGCAAAAGAATTTTGTTCAAAATCTAAAGCAAGCATTATTAGCATCTCTTATAGGAATATTGGTAGGCCATTTTATAGACTAATCCCTATAGGGGGATTGTGAATCTTTGCTTAACAAACTTAAAATAAGTATAAGAAGATTAAAAAAACTATGGTCAAGTACCTTTTTTATATTATTAATATAAGTTGATTTTCAAAATTTGTTGCATCTCATACATATATATATATACAAATTCAAAATTATAATGTTATTATAAAGAATTAAAACTCTTAAACTACTAAACTCAATTTCTTTCGATATATGATTAGTCATTGCTAGTTTAGACAAGTTGAGCTGTTGAATGATAATGATGGTAGGAAAATGAAAGAAGAGAGAGGAACCTATAAAAGAAAAGAAAAAAAAAAAGATTCAGAGGGAGAGTTGAAAACAAAAGGCGGATTGGTCAATTATGGAAGCCAAAAACTTTGTCTTCGTCTTACTATATCTTGAGTGTAACTTAATTAAATGACATCTTACTATAATTTATACTGTATAAGTAGATTTATTATTTAGGTAAAATTGTATATACTTCTCTTTTTCTCATTATTTTTGAGAAAATTTTAAATTTAATATATATATATATATATATCAAACTTTAATGTGATAGAGTTAATTCATTTCATTTCATGTGACAAACTTGTTTGTGAAAAGAGTTCATTCATTAGTTATGTTTGTCGGCACAAATTATCATTTATTACACAGATGTGTCATAAGTGTTTCTAACTAGTAAGATCGACATGTCTATTTTTTCCAAGAAAGATTAATAGTTTTAATTATTTAATACTTATGCATCATGTACTTCTTATTTTTGACTTTTTATTGGAATCCATTAATACAAATCACCCAACGAGAGTGGATCCTCTACATTGTGAAGCGTGTGCAGTGTAGAGAGAGAATAGAAAAGTTAGAAAGAGAAGTTAGGTGAAGTGTGAGTCTCATTAAAATTTTTTCTCTCTAACTCTTCCATTCTCTCTACACTTTATGAAAATACACCAAAGTTGAAAATTGAAATGGAGAGAATGAAGGTACACTAGCCAACGATGTTTTTTCTTTTTGCCTGAAATTAGCCAACGGCTTTAGTTTCTCAGCAATTAATTATTACATACAACTATGAAACATGTTATTTTATACTTCTCAAAAGTGTAATAGTAAGGATTTAAATATTATGGATAAAACACAGTTCATGTAAATAATATTTCTTTTTTGATGGACATGTAAATAATAGTTTATATAAATATACTTTTTCAAAAGGAGGTCAAGGAAATAAATGCTGCTACAGATTTTATTTTGTTAATTACTTGGGCTTAGCTGTATGAGTTTTCAGAATTCAGATCATTAAATAATGTAAAAATGGGCCTCAACCGAGTCATAAAGCCCATTTAACAGGATACGGACCCATACCGGTTGGGCCTAGGGTTTGTGGGCTAATTAGTCCAAAAATAAAAGAGGGTAATGAAATAGATAGGATAAAACTTTTTTTTTGGTCAAAACTAGAGTATTATAATTATTGTTTATTAATTTGGAGTAATATTTTTTAAAATTTGTTGTTTTTTTTTTGAAAAGTGAAATTTTTTGTTATACTCTATAGAACGATAAATTCATCTATTATTTATTTATTGAGTAAATTACTATGTTTGGAAAACTTTTAATTGAGCAATTTTATAAGTTGGGATAGGTTTAAATAAAATGGTCAATCATATAAAATAAACTTATTCATCGTTAATATTATTCAAATACACAATTTTTTTTTTTGGCCAGATTCAAATACACAATAACTGAAGCTTGAAATTGTCTCATTTTTTCAAATGTATCCTTGAACATGTCTCAAATAACACAATAATAATTGGGACATAAATATAACAATTAGCACATCGTTATTTAAATAATTGCCTTGAGTCTTAAGAGACACACACTCTCATCAACCGCAATTGTCTATAATCATATAGACTAATTTGAAAAATGAAATATAAGAAACTAATTTAAAATCCACCCCATGCATAAAGGACCAAATTAAGGTTTTGGCCTTTTCCTTTTCACATATCACATAAATAAACATAAATAGGATTGTGTTTAAGAGATGTAGAGCTTTCAAACCACACATTGACCTTTAAATAGATTAAGTCAATTATTTTTTAAAAAAATTAAAACAAAATTAAAGGACAAGATGAACCAATTTTTTTAATGGAAGTGTCCAATAAATAAATGAATTAAACATTCTGAAGAGTATGATATTAAATATTAATCAATCAATCAATCTGCCACGGAAGAAAAAGGAAAGAAATATTGTTTCCCAAAAAAGACAGTGTTGTCAACGGTCTTAATTAGTCAAAGCACACAAATCCTAATTCCTACAGGAATGGAGTGGAAATTTTTGCGCAATTCGTCCCATGTTATGTGTCTTTGTGATTATTTTCCATTTTTAGGAAAAAGATGCACATTATGAATCAATCCCTCTTCATTCTTGAATCTTGTTCATTTGTTTTTCTTCTTGTTGCTTAATCTCATCCCACACAAACCCACAAATAAACCCATCACTCATCGTGGGTTTGTGTTCCATTTATACCTTCCTCTTCTTCTCCACAGAGATTTCAGGTATATTATTATATCTTCATCTCTATTTCTTTCTTTTTCTACAATCTTGTTCTTCTATGCTTTTGGATTTTTTCATTGTTTTTTCTACCATTTCATGTACTGCATTGATGATTCATCTGAGTCCATATCAGATAAATACAGCAATGAAAACAAAACCTATTTTTTGTTCCTAAATTTGTCTCAAAGTTACGACTTTAATTTGTCCTAGATATTGGAGATACATATTTTGGTCTACCTGATTATTTTATAATGTTAGCTATTTAGTCTTTAGTCTTTGAAGTGTTATCCATAAAGACTATATAATTGATGTTTGAAAAGAAAAATCAAGAACTAAAAGGTGTATTTTCAATTTTCAAGGACTAAACTATAACTTCAAGACAAATTTAAGGACTAAAGGGTAAATTTTATCTCAAATGAAAAACTGCACTTTCTTGCAACCATATTGGTTCAATTCAATTCAATTCATTCATGGTTTGGAGTTGATTTGATTGATGATTTCCCAGGTTTGTAGAAGAGAGACCCTTTTCTTTGTTTGTGCACCCTACCTGTTTGTGAAAATGTTTGGGTTTAGAAAAGCACCTGCAGCTGAACCAGCACCAGCACCTGCAGAGAAAACACCTGAGCCAGAAAAGAAAGCCAATCCAGAACCTGCAAAAACAGCAGCACCAAAATCCAAAGGGAACTATTTTGATGATGATGATGATGATGATGACTGGGGGAGAGGAAGAAAGGCTTCTACTTCATCATCAGCTACATCTGCTGCTGCTAAGAACAGGTACAAGAATGATTTCAAAGACTCTGGGGGACTTGAGAATCAGAGTGTGCAGGAGCTTGAGAACTATGCTGTGTACAAGTCTGAGGAGACAACAAGGGATGTCAACAATTGTCTCAGGATTGCTGAGGATATCAGAGGAGATGCCACTAAGACACTTGATATGCTGCACCAGCAGGGTGAGCAGATCACAAGAACACACAATATGGTTGTCGAAACCGAGAAGGATTTGAGTCGGGTATGGATATGATACTTAAGGATTCAATTGAACCACCATTTTATTATTTATGTATGGAGGTTCTAATGCCATATTTATGAATCTTTAAACTTCACATTCTGATAATTCATTAGGGAGAGAAACTGCTAAACAATCTTGGAGGCATGTTCTCTATGCCATGGAGACCAAAGAAGACCCGGGAAATTCAAGGCCCTGTAATTACACCAGGTTTTCTTCTAATCTTCCATGCTCATATGTATTTCTTTAGCTTATCTTGTTACTCCTAAGTCTCAATTATGAATTCGTATATTCTCTTGTATGGTCACTCCTCATTGTTTTCACTAAGTCAATTTCAAATTTATGGGATATTGCCACAAGTATGAGAATATCATGGAATCTAATGAACTGGTTTGTGAGCAGATAAACCATCCAAGAAGAATGAAAAGCAGACTAAGGAAGAGAGGGCCAAGTTAGGCCTAACTGACGATAAAGGAAAATCTGGTTCAAAAACACCTTCTTCTGAACCAGAAAATTGTTATCAGAAAATTGACGTATGTCTTTATTTATGATTATCAATTCTCTTTAGATTATTGGCTGTGATTTTTAAAGTAACATCTTCTTTTGGAGTTTCTCATGGAGTGATTTTTACAGTTAGAGAAGCAAAAGCAAGATGATGCACTCTCAGATTTGAGTAATATCTTGGGTGATTTGAAGGGCATAGCAGTTGACATGGGCAGTGAACTTGACAGGTAAAAACATTATTAAGTAGGCACATAATTAATACCTAAACATGTTAAATACGGTTTTTGATTAGAGTATACCTCCATATCTATCCATAGTTAATGTGAAATTTGGGTGTGTGAGCTCTCATTTATTAGACTAATGGTTTATGCACTGAATGGGGGTAATTGCAGGCAAAATAAAGCTCTTGATCATCTAGGTGATGATGTGGATGAGATGAATTCTCGAATCAAAGGTGCTAACCAGCGTGCACGTAAACTTTTAGAATAATGAAAGTTGACATGTATATCATAGTTTTCAAGTGCTGACCTCCTCTGAAAAGTGAAGATGATGTTCAAATTTCTTTTGCCCTTTGTGTTGGTGACTTTCGTTTTTGTTTTATGTATTTATTTCCTTTTTTCAATTCTTTTTCCTACTGATTGTAACTTCTTGGCCCCTAATTTTTGGAGTTAATTATATATATGTAACACTTTGACTCAAGCTGAACATAATACATCTCAAGCAATACAAGTGCATCTTATCATTTGATTGCATCAGTGTTTGGTCCATCAAGTTTCTCTATAATTGTTCCGTTTTTGTTATTTAAAATTTGTTCTTTAAGTTAAAGTTTACACAATTTGTATACCAAATTGTTAGTTCTGACAGTGATTAGCATCCTATGTCCTAATTAATCTTGTGAACAAAATTAGTGATCTAAGATATTTATAATACATGCTAGAAATTAAAAAATTAATCCTTCTCCGTCACAACTAAAATTGACAACATGAATACAGTTAAATGAGCAAATAAAGAATAAAAATGCAAGCAAGGCAAGGCAAGGCAAAACAATGACATCCAAATCCTTTATTCTATATATCATACCCTCTTTTATTTTCCCATCACTTTTAACAAACTCCTCCGATTAAAATTCCCATGAAGATCTATATTAACATTTAACATGAAATCCTAATACCTGCAAAATGGCTTTCTGTGCTTCAACATTTTGCTAGCTTTGTAACATTTGGAAAGACGTCAACTGAAGTATATTAAAATGAAACCAATGATCTCAAGGTGAAGAATAAAATAAAATAAACCATTAGGCTATTTCAAAGGAGTACATTGTATTTACATCATCATCCATTGAGTACATTTTTTCTTTGTGCATGACAAAGCAGAAGTTTAATCTTATCAGTCTTAGTTGATTATCCAGACTCCTCCCAACTAGACCAAACCCAATGGTTTTATTATTTAGTATGTTATGTTCATGCATAACTAATCTTATGCATCTGAAACTTAAATCTTTCAAAAGTATGAAGCAACGGATCTAAATACATATGGCACAACAACATAAATCCCTCAAAGGATTAGATTCTGTGAGAAAATTCGGTTATTTACACAGGAATGCCGTCAGAAAGTTCGCTGAAACAGCTGGAGAGCACCATCTCACAACTCCATACCATCATGCCCTGTTGAGAAGATCAGAAGAATAAAGGATAAATTCTTGGGTTGCTGAAGTTTAAACAAAAAACTTGGGCCAAAACAAATACAAATAAAGAGATAAACATATTAGACATGCTTTTCAATAAGATCCACATCTTTGTCGTGTTTAATGTCTAATTATGGTTAGTTCACCAAAATTTGTAAATTGGATTATCTAAGATGATTTCAATACCTTTTTAGGGTTCTTCCTCAGTCTTCACAGGAGTCCACTTACTTCCGGCCTCAGATTTCTTCTTGGCTGGTGAAAAGAAACCAAGAAGGTAGCCTACAAGCGTCCCAACCAACAATATACTTCCAGCCTCGACATACCAGGATGATTTTGATTCGCCTTCAGCTTCAGGACCACCACTAACAACTTTTCCAGATGCTAGAACTTCCACCACATCATGCACCTCACCATCATGGTTTCCAACATATGAAAGCACAAGCTTCTCCTTTGTAGCAACTAGTCTGGTGTACCCAAACTCACCCCCACGATATAGAGAACGTTTTGGTTGAGGGTAGATTGGATCGTCACGGTGGTCTGGTCTGGGTTCCCATTTAGGTTGCCAGTCCTGCCCTGCCATGCCAATAACTAGATGAACGGTATATGCTTCTGTGTCCTCCCCTTTTGGACTCACACTATCACTACATGTGAAGTTATTTACAGCACAAAATCTTTCATATCTATGAACATGACCCCACAAAGCTAATGTCACTTTGTTTTTCACCAACAGAGGTTCCAAGTGCTCAAGCATCTTTGCTCTTAATCCAGCATCTCTAAATTCATCGCTTGTTGTGTACATGGGTCGGTGGCCTTGGACTACTACAAAAGGAGTTTTCTTCCTGTCAACTGATTCCAAATCATGCTTTAGAAAGTTATATTGATTGCTGCCAGGAAGGAAATTGGTCTCAGTTGAAATGTAGACGAAATGTACTACTCCTGCATCGAATGAGTAGTAAAGGTTTCGAGTGTCGGGAGCTTCAGTTCCAGTGGCTTCTAAAGATTTTCCAGGCATATTAAACTTTAAACTGTATGGTACACCACACTCACCACCCCCGTCTTTCCGATAATTAGCCCAATCAGGTTTAAATGGCTGTAAAGGCCAATTGTACTCGTGATTACCAATGCATACATGGTATGCCACTTTGGCTGCAATAGGTTCAATCTGAGTGAAAAAATGGTCCCACAACCATGCGTATCCTCTTGCATAACTGATGTCTCCAATGTGCGAGATAAATGCAGGCTTGTCACCAAGAGCTTCAATGTCACGAAGGATCCACTTAACAGTTGATATGCTTTCATCTTGGGTTCGCAAGAATGTTGTGTATGGAGTAGCAGTTCCCATGTCACCAAAGAGGAAAGCTATTGTTTCACCTGAGTGACTATTCCTTGACACAAAGCTGTGAGTTTCACTCCAACCTCCATAATCATTTCCAACCTGGTAAAGAACAGAGTATGACATCCTAGTATGAGAAATGCTTCTTAATATTATTGGATCAATACCATACTATATATGTTATAAACTGATTCTGAGAAACATTTTCAATATTTGCTTACAAGTTACAAAAGCCCAAGATCACATCAGGCTAACTAATAATGTATCGGGGAAGTAAATCTACAGAGCCACCATTGAAAAACCACCAGCCAGTGTCAATACATAAGTCTATCAAAGTGATCACCAAGAGAACAGGTATAAATATACTTCCCAACCAAAGAAAAAAGGTATAGAAATAAAAAAGCTCCAATACATCAGCTCTCAAGGATCAAGTTCAAGAGCCACCATTGAAGCACCATGGCTAAGTGCAAATCAACGAGTCTATCAAAGTTATCAGCAAGATTGTCACTCTACTTCTCAGTAAAAAAATTACCATTTTAGCACAAAAGAAAATATGAAGCGATCAGCAGGATCACCCTGGAAGATAGAAAAAAGGAAACTATATAAAAAGAATGAGATAGGATAGGATGCATTTATTGACAGTATCAGGTTCAACAAGGTCAAACGAAATAAAAGGACCGCGCGAGATTAACGAGTTTCTTAAAGTATTCAGTAACAGAAGGCATCACTGTACTGAACTCAATAGGGATTAAACAATCAAAGCCTCATGGAATTATCAGACCATTTGCATAACTGCTAACATAGTAAAGTAAACATCATTCTTTAGTAAGTCAGATTAAGAACTGTAGTATCCAATAAATACAGTAGAATGCAAAATCAAAAACTCTCAAGAAGCATTACCTCCAATAATAACTAGAATACCTTGTAAAAATATCTGACTCCTTTCTTCAAATTCGTCATAACGGCATCGTGAATATACCCAGGGTCCCTCCACCCGATGCTTGTATTCGCCGGCGCGTCGCACATATGCTCCCTCTCATACCTCCGCACACGCGCCACCGCCACGTCATCGAGCTTCCCTTCTCTCTCCCCATACCTCACATACGTTTCTCTCAGATCCTCCGCGATGTACACGACCCGCATCTCATCGTCGTTATCGGTGAAGGCCAAGTGGATCTGCTCCGGTCCACGACCCGACCGGAACGAGACCGGTTCGGAGGAAGCTAAGAGGTGTGATGTGCCGGGCAAGGGGTTGTGGTCTTGGTCCTGGCGGTCCGGGTTGATTTCGGATCGGGTCCAGTGGAAGATCCGGAAGGAGTAGTCGGATCGGAGGTTGACTAGAGGGAGGGAAATGGAACCCGACCCAGAATTCCATGAGGGAGAAGTGGAGAGGAAGACGTAGCCGATGAAGTTATCGTTGAGGGAATCGGAAGGGGAATAGATTCCGAGCCAATCGAGGTCGGAGGGGGAGTCAATGCCGGACCAGTGAATGAGGATGGAGTCGCCGGATTTGGAGAGGATGGTGGTGTTCACAGAGATGGAGACTTGGGATTGGAAGGAGGGATTCAACAAGAAGAAGAAGAAGAAGAAAAAGAGTGTGAGAGGAACCATAGTCGATGATGAACGGAGGAGAGAGTGGAAGAATGAAAAGATGATGTTGTTAGATAGGATCAAACGGGATTTTGAAAATGGGACGACATTATATAATAGTACCGTATAAAAGGCTGAAGGCATATTCTTACAATTCTGCTTATCATTCCACCAAACCAAAAAATAAATTGGCTTAAGTTTGTCCCCTAACTCTTTTTTTTTTTTGTTGTAATTTTGATCCTCTAACTTTTGAAAATGTCTCAATTTGGTCCCCTAACTTTTCTGTTGCAATTTTGGTCCACTAACTTTTTACTTTTGAAAACGTCTCACCATTGGTCCCAAGTTAGGGGACCAAAATTGAGACTTTTGTGAAAGTTAGAGGACTAACGGTGAGACGTTTTCAAAAGTTAGGGACCAAAATTGCAACAAAAAAATTTAGGGGACCAAATTGAGACTTTTGCAAAAGTTAGGAGACCAAAATTACAACAAAAAAAGTTAGGGGACCAAATTGAGGCCTTTACAAAAGTTAGGAGACTAAAATAATAATAAGAATTCTGTTTATCAAATCCCTTCTTCTTCTTATGTCATTTGATCTCGTTTTGACTTGTGTTTCAAAATTTGTATACTAAAATTGCTATACTACATTGTAATTTATGGTCATATACTCATTTTAATCCTCAAAATTATAGAGTCAATTTTATTTTAGTCTTACAATTATTCCTTTATTCTATTTTGCTTTCAAATTTCTATTATTGTTATGTTGATAGTCTAAAATATGATTTTTCTCGGTATTTTTAATTTAGATATATTATATAATAAGTGAATTGATAAAGAAAAACATGATTAATTATTAAAAGAAAAATTAACTACAAATAAACCTCCTTAAGAATGAGGTGGCATTCAACATATGATGATCGTGAGGATGACGTGGAATCTCAAGCACATATATGGGATCGGTGTACTTGTGGTTGACGTGACTTTTTATATGTTACCTAAAGGATGACATGGCATGAAACACATCACCATGTAGCATATATAGTAAATGACATGGCATCAAAATTATTAGGAAAGAGAATGACAACTCATCATGAACATAGAGAATGACGTGGCCACGCGCGGATACAATATAAGGGAAATTGTATTTACCCACCCTAAACTATGTATTCAACTGCAATGTCCTCCTAATCTATGAAAAATAATAATTAACCCCTCAATCTATTAATTTCTTAGCAATGTCCCCCCAACCATTAGTAACACGTTAACTTTTTATTTTTTTAGTCTCATATGAATTGCACATGTTATATAAAATTATGTCATTTGACCATTTTATGAAGTATTTATGCAACTTACAAGGAGTTCATTGCCACAAAATTAATAGATTAGGGGGTTAATTGTTATTTTTCATAGATTAGGGGACACATTGCAATAGAACACATAGTTCAAGGTGGGTAAATGCAATTTCCCCTAATGTATAAATATATGTAAGGAGGGAGTTCTAATAAAATAAAATAACAAGTGAAAGAGTTAGCATTAAAATTTACATATACAGTTTCAAAAATGTTAAGTGAAGATAATAAAAGTATCTATACTTTATAAGTATATGAAACAATTTATTCATAGGTTTCAGATTTAAGTTTGCCTATAGAAATCAATTTTATTACTTGTTTAAATCCCTTTAAATTTAGGTACGGGGACAATGATATGGAACCCTACCTAATCCTCTATATACAGTACATGTCATTTTCAAAATTATTTATACCTTATATAAATATATTTTCTATTCTATTATATGCTTTTGTTAATAATTTTGTAGAATTACAGTTATAAAGTATAAGAAAAAATAATATTAAGAAATAAAGAATAATGGGACTTTGAGAAAGTTTATTAACTTTCCAATATTTATTTAATATTAAAAATCATAATAATAAAAAGTTATTGAAAAATTTGAAAAATTTGTCACTATTTATTTTATTTTATTTTGAGACAAAATAACAAAATTTATTAGTCTCTACATTGAAATAATATTTATATATCTTAAAATTATGCAAAGTCCACCGACTATGTATAGAATCATTGATGCGACACCATACACAATTTTGATTGATTAAAAAAGTTATCTGTTTTTATTATTTTTTAACATTAAATTACTTTAAATGAGATTATGTCACCTCGTAATTGTATGCATATCTCACTTTGCATCTTAAAATTTTCTTATTAATAAATAGGTAAAAATATTTTTGGTACCCTTAAAGTATGTGATAAGTTCCAGTTGTACCCTGAAGTTATTTTTTGAGTCATTTGTACCCCAAAAGTATGATATTAGTTTCAGTTATACTCTCAATTTTTTTTTAGTCAATTGTATTCCTAATATTTTACACTTGAATCAATTATACCTCCAAATTGAAGGTACAACTGACACAAAAAAAATTGAGTATATAATTGACAAAAAAATATTTTTAAGTGCAATTAAAACTAAGCTCATACTTTAGGGGTACAATTAATCCAAAAAAAAAAAACTTTAAAGACTCAAATGAAACCGACTCTATATTTTGGGAGTACAAAGAGTTTTTTTGTCTAATAAATATAAAACTCACCAGTATTTTTGTGTTATTATTTAAAAAATGTATACGGTATATTGCTTTAAAATAACTTTGTTTAAATAAAAAAAGCTTAATTTTAATTTTTTATATAATTTGAGTCTAGAAAGTAGATACTCTAAATTCTAACTAAGTTTCCTTCCTTTAAAAACTACCAAAAAAAAAACCTAACTAAGTAATTAGGCCCAAGTGCNTTTTGTAATTTTAACCATAACAAATTTGGCAAAAATTACATATTGACCCCAAATTTTTTAAAAAATTTTCATTTTAGTCCCTAGATAATATGTATCTAGGGATCTATTTGTAATTTTGAAAATTTTTTGGGGTCAATATGTAATTTTTGCAAAATTTGTTTTGGTTAAAATTATAAAATAGCTCCAAAGGGTACCAAAGTGTTAATGGAGAATACCACAGAGTACCAAAGTGTCAGGTTTCAAACCACAAGTTACCAAATATTTATCCTTTTTATTTTAATTCATTTTGCAATTGAAAAAAAAAAATAGAAGTGTGAAGTGTGGAGTTCGTTTTTGCCTTTGCACAGGGAATGAAGTGAAACATAAACATTGGCTAAGAAAAAAGGGAAGCATGAACACGTGGCATTGAAGAGAGACCTTGATGAAGTGAATGGCTAAGATTGATAGAATTGCATAGGAAATGCACAATCAGGAACTCTTGAGGATCCGTTCCCTATTTATTAACTTCAGCTAGCATTAAATATACAAAAAAAAAATCTAAAAGAAAATAATATAAAATTCCTATTTTTTAATAGAAATAATATAAAATTTCTGTGCCGACGGAAAGTGTAGATTTTCAACATCGACACCGCGTTTGCTGAAGATCAACTTCCACTAATTCCCACTATTTTCCTCCTTCAACTGTCAAATTACGAAATCTGAATCTCAGAAGCGAAGTGGGTTCAATTTAATACTGAGATGAGATATTGAGAGAGAAGTGAAGGAGATATCTTGACGATAACACTTCAGATCTACGAATACTACCGATTTTGAGAGTGATTGAGACTCGGGGATCTCTGTTCGCCCTCAAAATGGCGCGGATACGCTTTGCCCCACTCTCTTTGATCCTCATTTTCTCTATTTCCATGCTCCACCTTGCTCACTGCAAGACCCTCAAGCGTGATGGTAATACCCACATCTTTTTTCTCTGATTCGACTCACGGAGTTATAGTTTTGCGTGAAGGATTGAAATTTAGGGGTTTGTGGTTTTGCGATTTTCAGTTAAAGCTTTGAACGAGATCAAGGCGTCTCTGGGTTGGAGGGTCGTGTATGCTTGGGTTGGAGACGATCCCTGTGGAGATGGCGATCTGCCTCCGTGGTCTGGTGTTACCTGCTCCACTGTCGGTGATTATCGAGTTGTTACAGAACTGTGAGCATTGCACCATTGATAGTTTAATTTTCCCCTTTTGGAGCTTCTTATGCTATTCTTAAGAGTTTTAATTTTTGGTGGAATTCAAATTTGAAGATTCTGGACGAGTTTTCAATTGAAATTAATAGTTTCTGGCTTTCTGGATGAATTGAGAAACAAGGCGTCTGTTTAATGGAATTTTTTTCTTTTACTTACAGTGAGGTCTATGCTGTGTCTATTGTGGGACCTTTTCCTACTGCTGTAACCAGTTTGCTGGATCTTACACGGCTGTGAGCATCTCTTACTTGTGTTGGATCTTGATTTGCAATATCTTTCCAGAATTGTAGGTGTTCAAGTGGTTCTTTTGAGGATAACAGGACTCTAAATAGGTTGTTTAATGATAAATGTTTATAGTGGAAAATACGATTCGTACTGTATGATGTTATATTGGATAATCCTTGTGATGGACCATGACCTTATGTTGCATAATTGAGCTTCAAGTCCTTTGTTTACTCTTATTTACTATTTGCATAAAAAGCTGTATATCAGTTAATGATTGAACCAAGATATAGATAGAGAACACACGAACCTGTGAAGAATTCTTGTTTACTGTTGTTACTGCGGATATATCCATAACTGCCATCTCTTTCTGCACTAGTTTGTTAGAGATGAAAACCTATAAGCAACAATACTCACATTCTTAATTTTTGAATAATAGACTGGTCCTCCATTGTTCATTTTTTATTGCATGAATATAATAAAAGGGCCTCCTTTTTTGTTTCTCACTTTCTCCCGGCTGAGACCTTATGGATTGCATGATTATGTGCTTGTGGCAGGGATCTCCATAATAACAAGTTGACAGGACCTATTCCTCCTCAAATTGGACGATTGAGGCGGCTTAAAATACTGTATTGTTATCTAATCTCTCTTTTAATTCTGATTACTTTCTTCATTTGCTTCAGATAATAACTCTATGCATAAGACATAAAAATTGTTTCACTTCATTATGCATAAATTCTCAATTACCATCATCCAACAGACTCTTGTGTTTATAACCATTGTAATTTTTCAAAAAGCAGAGTACCCTTTTTACAATGCTTCTGATTGTTTATCTTTGATTTGAACTATTTTGCTTCAATTCATTAAAAGCTCTGTTCCATGACTGACCTTTGTTTCCTTCCAGAAATTTGAGGTGGAACAAACTACAGGATGCAATTCCTCCTGAAATTGGTGAGCTTAAGAGTTTAACACATTTGTGAGTAACTTGATCTTACTGCATCTTTGGTTTGTTTTCTTTTTTAATTTCTCATATATAAATATAAATAAGACTTTATATCCTTTTGCAGATACCTAAGCTTCAATAGTTTCAAGGGAGAAATCCCCAAGGAGCTAGCTAATCTTCCAGAGCTTCGCTACCTTTATCTTCATGAAAACCGTCTTTCTGGAAGAATTCCAGCAGAACTGGGCACTCTACAAAATCTTCGGCACTTGTAATACTCAAGATTTTTTAAGGATTTCTTACTTCATAATAGATTATTGTTATCTTGTTACCTGATATGCTTTGTGGTATTACTTTTGTGTTCATAGGGATGTTGGTAACAATCATTTGGTGGGTACCATAAGGGAGCTTATTCGCATTGAAGGTTGCTTTCCGGCACTTCGCAATTTGTAAGTCATTTCAAGATCATAAATTATTTCATTCTAATGTTACCTTTGGTCTTAAGCTACTGCTCTGGTCTAAATTTTTCCATTTGTGTTCTTATACCCAGATATCTAAACAACAATTATTTCACTGGAGGAATACCCGCTCAGCTTGCTAACTTGACCAATCTTGAAATCTTGTGAGTGTTGTTGCCTTTGCTTCTTTTTCTCCCCTACTCCCGTTTCTCTCCCTCTGTCAAATAAAAATTACCTTTCTTGAACCTTTTTAGATGTCTTGCTTTTCTTGCTCCTCCAAGCTTAATACTGCTATATTATTGTTTAGCTTGTATTCCTTGGAGAATTTCTGTTAAAGGATTTGATTGTTCATTGAGACAGGTTCCTGTCCTACAACAAAATGTCAGGAGTCATACCATCAAGCATTGCTCATATCTCTAAGTTGACTTACTTGTAAGTATATCTTTTGATTTCATTATTATCTTTTAGTTGTGCTGGACTGATTGTTAATTTATACTTGCGGTGTAATACCAGTCAATCATTGTCCTCTACAAAAGCATAAAACACCAACTTGGTATTATGCAGTCTGAATTTTCTATAGCCACTTGATATTGTACTTTGTTTCCATGTAGTGGTCATGATTTTATCTTGCATTTGCTTTCTCTTATGCTTAATAGTTTTTCTTAGTGGCATTTGCATATATACCAGTTAGTTTTTAGTCTCAGTTGTAGATTTTTCAAGGATCTAAGAGAGCTTGAATAGAATTAGATGCGAGTTGCCTTGTCTTGTGCTTGTTAGCTAATAATAGTTGGTATGCATAATTTTAATTTTAAAGCTTTTATTTTTCAGGTATTTGGATCACAACCAGTTTTCCGGGAGAATTCCTGAAGCCTTCTACAAGCATCCATTCTTGAAAGAAATGTGAGTTTCCGTTGCTCTCAGATGTTGAGGAAATAAGATATTGATAGATTTGGCTGACCCAACCCAGAAAACCCAGAAAATAGTAAACCAAAACTAATTTCAAGTAGACATATAAACACATACGAAGCAGGTTCTACTAAAAGATCATTTGACATGCTTTTATATTTAATTCATGATTTTTTTGGTTTACTGATTTTTAAAGACTGTCCTCTACTCTTTCATGCATTCATCAAAAGAGAAAATTACTTCAAATTTTTGCACCTGATATCGTTGGCAACTACATATATATTCATACATTTGAATTAGAAGTAGACTCTTTGGAGTCTATCAAACGACACACATAATCCCTTGTTCCTTGGACTGAGTATTAGTGTGCTGTTTGCAGGTATATTGAAGGAAATGCATTCCGGCCTGGTGTGAACCCCATTGGTGTGCACCAAGTCCTTGAAGTATCTGATGCTGACTTCCTTGTCTGATGAGTTCAATATTCTTTATTTATTTTTTCTCCAGGAAGTTTGCTTGTATAATTATTGGAATAACAGATCATCTGATCATCTCTAATAGCTAATTAGTTTATTAAATTTTGGTTTAATCTGTATTTATCTTTAATATGGATAAACATTACACGTCACTGAGAAGTTGATGGTGCTTAGGATGTTATGGTATTTAATTAGGTCATATATCTTTGGAAAAAGAAAATTAGAGATGATCAATCAGAAGGAAAGAGAAGGTAATTGTAAGATCTTTTCTTATATGGAGAGTTACAAATTCAAGAAGGAGATGATAGAGTATTTTGAATTAGTGTTTCATGATCTTCTTACTTCAATAATTTAAGATATCATAAATTGGAACGAGATATAAGAAGTTAAATTTTCTTTTCATTTTTTTTTTCTTTTTGGTTTCTCATTTTACACAATGGTATGCAGGGATGAAAACCAAACCTTACACACTTTAATGATATATTTACAATGTAAGGTGGAAAAGAAAAGAAAACGAATCAATAGCGAAAGAGTTCACAAAGAAAAACAATTAGAAGTATCATTTTATTTCCTTCTTGTTGGATGTGCAAAATGAACAAAAAAGAAATTTATTAGAGAAAGGGATTAATTATAACTGTAAGATTTGAAATAATATTTTAATAGTTAATGTAAGGTAATGAATATATAGGTTGATCCTCTAAAATACTATATATATTTTGGCCTCTCATTTGGTAGGATGCATAATATAAGGCCTTATATTATTATATACAAATGCACACCAAATATTCAATAATCTTAGAAAGAATCCGGGCGCACCAAATTTGTTATGTTTAGAAATTATTTTGTGTACTTGTTAAATCTCAACGGCTGGAGTCAAACAAGTTTAACAAATAAGAAATTAAATTAAATTTTCGTTATAAATTTTGTCCAGTGTTATTAAAATAAACACAAAATGCAGAGTTACTTAAAAACACGGTTAAAGTCTACATCAGTACATCCTCATTAAGAGGAAATTCAGATATTTCTTTTATGATTAGTTTGTTTATTAGCTAGATATTGAATTAACTTAATCATCACTTTCATTGGTCACTTCAGCGATTATGATACCCATGATTCTGTTGTTATTTAATTGAAAGGTCTCGTACAAATAAAATTCGTGGAGCAGCCAACAAAGGTTGGCCCATTTAGTAAGGAGTCGACTCATAATCCAAAAAGGTTGTGGGTTCGATTCCCACTGCCGATGTGAGGACCTGGTTGGTAGGCGATCTGTAAGTACCTCTGTAAGCGCTCACAGAGCCTGGAGGCCTGCCCTGGCCTTGGTGAGCCCCCGGGACCCAACTCACCTAAACTTTTCCTCACAAAAAAAAAAAAAATCGTAGAGCACAATATTCGTTTTCTCCAAGAGGTACTCCAAAACAGAAAATCGGATTTCTTGGAATGGTGCATAATTGGCCTATTGACTATTGAAAATGTTATATCTTTATATGAGATTATTCAGGATTCAAATGCAGTTCCTTAGCCAGAAAAGTTGAAAGTAGGATACTTAATTTTATAGTTCTTTCATTTGTTCGGGAATCAATTGTTTTCTATCATCTTGTTTTTAGGATAAATAAAATTGATATTTATCCCCAAAGTTAGCTTGATAGTTCATAACCAAAAGCAATTAAACACAGTCCATCTAGTTTCTGTATCAATTTTTTTAAATAAGAGCTCACCAATATCCTTAATATATGTAAACTGACGTACATAAAAAAAAGTATAAATTTGTTAAACCAAATATAACATATTTCTCTCTTTTTTCTTTTCATTTGTTGGCAATGAGCTGTCTTTCAATATATTTCCAAATCCATAATATATAATGATGGTAATAATAAATAAGAGGTGAAAAAAAAAGATAAATATGGAAATAATCTCAAAACAGGATAATAAATTAATAAGGTGTTACATATATACCATAACATGCATCTAATCGCTTTCATTATTATTAATTTTCGCATACAATTAATTATTACTATTAATATATATTATACATAAATAAGGACAGCTAACTACAGACTACCCCACCTTAGAAGAGTAGGAAAGTTTGTTATACTCTTAATTTGGTTCATTACAGTAGTCATTAATAGTGTGTGATTATTTGCATAAGATACCAAACAGATTATTGTTCTCTGCTTTTAAATTCTGCACTAAGCGCCAATATTGAAAATAGTCACCACCACGAAGAATAGATGCTCAACACATTATTAGTATGCAAAATCAAGATTAAAACACAAAGTCACAAAGTGTCATGGAATCTTCACAGAGTGAATATATACAAGTTGAAATAATAGCCAAATAGCTAGGTCAAAGAATATCCCACAGAAAAAAAGGGTATGTATGCCTGTAAAGAAAGTAAAGTAAAAATATGCCTATCTTCAACCAAAAGACACTTCAATCTTCAAAGTTCCAAACCAGACTTCACATGCAAAGCATATATCTAACCTTGCTTGTCTTCCTCTCCTCTCCTCCTAAATCAAACCCTATGATACTACCTACACAAGTTTTTTCATCACCTTCCCTAGCTTTTATTTCTAATTAAGCCAATATCATTGGTATCATCACACAAGGGAAACCTCAAGAACAATGGAAAACTTGATGAAGCAGATGAGGTTAGTAATTAATTAATTAATTATTCCATCTTTTAAATTAAAGTGCTGTGATTTGCATGCTTTTCTAGCACAGAAATATCAGTAAATTAAAGAAAGAGGCTTTTGTTTTCATGCATCATTTGATTTTTAACCATGTGACTGATTAGTCAGTTTTTCATCAAGAATATCATTCACATAAAGTATTTTCCTTCAACAAAAGTGGTATTAACAATTTATAGGATACTTGGTTAGGGAAAAATTTACAGCAGAGTCGGATGGTAGCAGGGATAAGAAAATACCAATAGAGAGGGCTCAATCTTCCAAAGGTGATGATGCAAATCTTCTTTAATTAATTGTATGTATTACGAAATTGCAGGGTCATTCTGTGGCTTTTTTTTTTCTTTTTTTTCTTTTCTTATTTGACTGAAAAATCAATGAGGCTAATTTCAGACATATTTGGTGGGGAAATTTTGCAGAGAAAAAAAAGGCTCAGAATTGGCTTCAGAGACAGTTTGTGAGGAAAACAAGTGGTGATTATGAATCGAGAGAGTCAGAACATGCCACAGCAGTAGCAGCTGCAGCCTATGCAATTATCAAACAAGAAGATGTCTCTGAAATCCCACAACACAAGACAAGTGAATTGAGCAAAACAAAAAGCAAAGTGGATGGTACCCCTAAATCCCCAATCTTGAAGCAACTCTCAGGTATAAACATTTGATTTGAAACATGTATTCTATATATCCATTTGGTGAAGTTTGATTTCCTGAATGAAATAATGCAGGTTCTTTGAAAATCACAGATGATGGAAAGAAGCCTGAAAAGAGAAAGACATCAAGTTTTAAAGAGCTATTTACAGCAACAAAATCTGATTTTAGTACCACCACTACAGCACCAGAAATTGCTCCACCACCCCCTCCAATCCCGAAGCCTCAGGCAAAACCCGTCGCCGGTGGGGAAGCAGAAGCTGATGCCTGGGAGAAAGCAGAACAGGAAAAGATCAAACAAAAGTACTTAGCTTTTTCTTCATGCATATATATGTGCAATTTAGTTAATGCTTTTTTCATACTCTAATCTAATGAATGACATCAATTAATCATGGTGTTAGGTATGACAAGTTGAGAGAGACAATAGATTCATGGGAAACCAAGAAGAAGAAGAAAGCCAAACGTGTGCTGGACTCACGAGAGGTTTTACTCACTCATGCTTTCTTAAGCTTCATTTATATATATATATATGATATGATATTTATGATGTTTTTTGTGAAATTATATGATATCAGGGTGAGCTGGAGGAGAGAAGGGTGAAGGCAATGGAGAGATTTCAAAGTGAGATGAGATACATTCTTAGGATTGCAGGAGGAGCAAGAGTACAAGCAGATGAAAGAAGGAGGAATGAAGAGCTTCAAGCAAAAGAGAAGGCTGATAGAATCAGAACAACAGGAAGGATTCCTGTAGATTGCTCTTGTTTCTAACATCATTATTATCAATTAATCACTCTCACTCATTTATGTATCTGTAATTCTTGTCATTTTTAACAATTCATGATTTTATTTTTTTTCTTGTTATGTTTTAATTAAAGTTATACCCATTTTATGATTAAATTTTAACTCCACCTGGTAATTTTTATTTTCTCACTTTCTTTTTGGGTCCCATTTTTCCACAATTAATCTAAATTAATACTTTTAATATTTATTTTTTTTTAAAAAGGAACCATATATCTTCAATATCTGTGGGTTAGCACTACAATATGTAGTACATTTCCTTTTGTAACTGTTGCTTTTATAAAAAAAAAATGACAAGACCATGCCACAAACTTGGTATTTCATGCGAAAAGGACTCGATTATTAATTTTTTTAAGTTATAGATGTACTTTGGTTTCACCAAAATTTATAAAAGGCCAAAGTGCATTTTTAGTCTCACAACTTTTGCTAAGGTCTCAATTTGATCCCATAACTTTTTTTGTTGCACTTTTGATCCCATATCTTTTGCTCAAGTTGTAGATTTAGTCTTGTGTTACACTTTTGGTCTCATATCTTTGGTTCATGTTACATGTCCTATATTTTTTAGTCAAGTTACAGAATTGGTCTTATATCTTTAGGTCAGTTGCATAATTTGTCTCATATATTTGGATCAAATGGGACTGGCAGTGAAACTTTTTGCAAAGATATGGGACCAACTCTACAACGTGACCAAAAGATATGGGACCAAAAGTGATACGGGACCAAATCTGTAACTTTTTGCAAAGATATGAGACCAAAAGTGCAACAAAAAAAAGTTATGGGACCAAATTGAGACCTGAGTAAAAGTTATGGGACCAAAAGTGCACTTTGACCTTTATAAAAAGTTATTGTTATATAGTAGATAAAAAATTATAAATTAATCTTTTCATAAAAAAATTTTAGATAATGCTTCCTAATACAAAATAAAATTTTTTTAGAAATTCTTTTGTCTTTTCTATAATTCATAGGTGAATTTTATATATTTCAACTTTTTTAAAAAGAAAGGAAAAGAAATGAGAATTTTATCATTGTTAATTCATTAAAATGCAACCATTCTTACGTTGTGTGAGAGTGAACCAAAGAAATCTTTTGCTAGTCTGTCAAATAATGGACCCTCGATTAATGAAATCTGATTGCACCAAACCAATTCACTCATGTATGGGGTAAGTTTGATACATTGTAGCGTTAAACTAAAAAAAAGTTTGATACATTGTAGAGTTTAGCAGTCATCATCCCCATGAAAAGCAGACACAGATTATTATGTTGAGTTTCCATTTCCATGTCAAGTTGCAGCAAGAGATGCCTTTTGCTATTAGAAAAATGCAAGAACTTGAAGCACATAACCCAAGCTCACGCCCAACTAATCACTTGTGGACTCCAAAACAACCCATTTGCTCTTAGCCGAATCTTCGCTTTTTTCTCCCTACACCCACATCACAACACCCTCACCTACGCCTGCAAAATCTTCGAACGCCTTCATCAACCCACTATTTGCATCTGCAACACATTCATCAAGACCTTTCTTCTCAACAACAAACTCACCAATGCCATTCATATTTTCACCAACATGCTACACAATGGCTTATATCCCGATAACTACACAATCCCTTATGCGTTGAAGGCTTGTGCTGCCCTGAAATCTTACCCTCTAGGAGAATCAATTCATGGGTATAGTTTAAAATTGGGTTTTGTGTCTGACATTTTTGTGGGGAATTCTCTGATGTCCACGTACTCTGGGTATGGTAATATGGAAGCTGCACGAAAGGTGTTTGATGAAATGCCTAGCCTAAGTTTAGTATCGTGGACTATCATGATATCAGGCTATGCCAAGGCGTGTTGTGTTGAGACAGCTAGATTCTTCTTTGATGAAGCTCCAGAGAAGGATAGGGGAATATGGGGTGCTATGATTTCTGGGTATGTGCAGAATAACTGCTTCAAAGAAGGCCTTTATCTGTTTCGTTTGATGCAGATGATGACAGATAATATAATTTTACCTGATGAATCTTTACTTGTCAGTGTTCTTCCTGCTTGTGCCCATATGGGAGCTTTAGATGTAGGAATTTGGATCCACAGATATTGGAATCAAACAGGTTTACCATTGAGTACTCGTTTGAGCACAAGCCTCCTAGACATGTATGCAAAGTGTGGGCATTTGGAGTCAGCCAAAACACTATTCAATTCTATATCAGAGAGAGACACAATCTGCTATAACGCTATGATTTCTGGGTTGGCAATGCATGGAGAAGCAGAAAATGCACTTGAGCTGTTTTCAGATATGGAAAAGGCTAAAATCAAGCCTGATGATATGACATTCCTGGCTGTTTTCACTGCTTGTAGCTATGCAGGAATGGCACAAGAAGGTCTGAAATCTCTAGACAAAATGTGCAATGAGTACAAAATTAATCCTAAAGTTGAGCACTATGGGTGTGTAGTCGATTTACTTAGCAGAGCAGGGATGTTTGAAGAAGCTAAAGTGATTATGAGAAGAATAAACCATAATACCTCTGAAGAAAAAGAAGAAGAGGCATTGGCATGGAGGGCATTTCTGAGTTCTTGCTGTAACCATGGACAAGCTGAGCTTGCTGAAGATGCTGCTCAGAGACTCTTCCAGATAGAGAATCAGAGAATTAAGCATGAGAAATTGGAGGATTACAGTGGGGTTTATGTTTTGATGTCAAATTTGTATGCAGGAGCAGGAAAACATAGTGATGCGAGAAGGGTGAGGGAGATGATGAGAGAGAAAGGTGGATGGAAGAGACCTGGTTGCAGCTCAGTGGAGATTGATGGGGTGGTGAATGAGTTTATTGCAGCTGAGAAAACACATCCAGAGATGGAAGAAATAGATTCAGTTTTGAAGAGAATGCATCTTCACTTTGATTAGTATATTAATGTTAGATTAAAATGCACAAAATCTCCCTTCAACTAGGCTTCAATTATTTTACAATTTTGAAAAGTGATAAAAATTTTATTGACATTTTGATTTTGTACAAAAAGCCTCATTTTCTTTAGATTTTTATTTTTTAAAAAAAATCTATTATCTCTTGCAGCAATTTGCGAAATTGTAGTTATTATTATCTTCAGTGACAGTTCCACAAATTTAATCGATTTGATTATTAGGTGCCCACTCAATACAATATATCTAAATTTATACTTTTTTTTATTAATTTAGCATTCAGTTAGACAATTTTAAACGCTTTATTATTATTATTATTATTATTATTATTATTATTATTATTATTATTATTATT
>QANZ01012329.1:46723-80888 GCA_003254925.1 Chamaecrista fasciculata
GTTTTTTTATATATTTATACAATACAATTTGGGAGTTTTTAAGCATTTTAACCTTAATGTTTTGGTTGATTAGTAGAAACAAAGAGAAGGAAAAGAGTTAATTCAGCTCAAATTGTAGAATAATATATATATATATATATATCATGCATGAATTATATAGCACAAATGTTGATCATATATTATTTCTAATCAACTCAAGTACTCAACCCAGTACCCACCAATGCTACCTTACATTAATTGATCGTGTCGAATATTTGTTAAGTTTTATAATGGAAATTACTGATAATAATTAACAAAGTATTATATAAAAAAAATAGTAATAATGAAAAATAACAACAATCAAGATTGTAACGAAAAGTATATCCAGTTTCTTTTCCAAAGAAACCTATATGATTTAAATATTTATTTATTATGTTTTCTTGTGATTTTGATTTTATATATTTTTTAAACGTTTTATTCTTTGGTTTTGAATGTAGTCATATCTCTTTCAAATTTGATTGTGATGAGTTCGGAGCTACACATTACTCTTGATGAGTTTTTTATCTGTCCAATTGAAATTGTCAACAAATAAGGTCAAATTGAGTTAAAAAAATAAGCCATTAACTTATTTCATAATCAAATGAATGAAGTTAGTTATATACTTTTTTGTTCCAAGTCTAAGTACGACGAGTTCTGAGCTACGAGTTACTTTTGATGAATCTTCTTTTTGCCAAGTTGGGATCGTCAGCAAATAAGGTCAAATCGAGTCTGAAAGTGATTTTTCACCTTTTGGATTCAGAATCACTTTTAGATTCGATTTGACCTCATTTGTTGACGGTCCCTGCTAAACAAAAAAGAACTCGTCAAGAATAACACACAGCTCCGAACTTGTCACAATCAGACTTGAAACAAAATGTGACCAACTATTTTTTTTACTCTGAAATGAGCGGCCAATTATTATTAACCTCCCCCTTTATTCAAACTCCAAGTTGCTCTCAAAATTTAACTCCAAGTTGCTATTTGAAATTAACTCCAAGTTACTTTATGAAATGTTCATATTTATTTTTTGGTTTCCATGAAATGTTCATATTTTACTTGTGACAAAGCCTTTATAAATATATCTGTGCTCACTTGTATCACAATCCTTCAAATAATTCTTTTGAATAGCCAAAAACTTTCGTGTCATGGCATTTCATCATTTTTGAAAACGAGAGAGATGTAGTCATATTCAGTTGTTGGGACCAAGAAATGAAACTTTTAAAAAAGATATAGGCCCAAAATCACAAGAAAAAAAAAAGGTAAGAGCTAAATTACAATTTATCTAAAAAAATAAGATTAAAATTACACTTTGATCATAAATACATGACACTTTCTTGTCTCGAGATAGTATCAAAAGTTGAAAACAGTAACTAAGGGCGTATTTGATTTTATTTCTTAAAACAATTTTTTGTTTTAAAGAATAAAAAAACAGAAAACTCTGTTTGGTAATGCAGTTTTTTTCTTTTATTTTTAAAGAACAGAAAACCAAAAGTTGTTCTTAAAATTTGAAAATAGAAAACAGCAAAAAGATGTTCTGGTTTCTGAAAATTGACCGGTGGCATTTCTGTAATTACCTAGTCATGTTACTACGCGGTACGTGATACACCACCTATCTAGCTATCTTGAGCTTTTTCTCATGCTATTTTATATTCTTCCACAATATTTTAGATTTTTAAAATTAGATTATCAAACAAGCTTTTTTATTTTTTGTTTTTGAAAAATTATCTTTAAAAATAAGTTTGAAAACAATTCTAAAAATTTGTTTCTAAAAAATAAAATCAAACAGACCCTAATTCCTTCACGCAAGCTCTTTTAATTGGATGCTTTTGAGTGCTATCATATGTTTATGTTAATTATTTGTGTAGATTTTTTTTATTTTAATTTATTTATATCATAAAAAGATAATAAGATATTACAATTTAAAATTGAATTTTGTGAATCAAAAAGTTTTATATTTATTTAATATATATTTTAATGATTTTAAAATTTTTAAAATACAAAGTTTATATCTGTAGTTCAAATTGTGAATGGAATCAGGTTTTAAAATTTAAATTTTAAAAATGATATGTAAAGATATTGTGTAAAAAAATATTTAAGTCATATTTAGAAAAAATAGATTTTATAAAGATAAGGAGTAAATATAGCTGAGATACTTGTAATTATATATTATTTTAACATTTGTTGTTACTATTATATTATTGATATGAATATGGAAAGAATGCTACTAATTAAGAAACAAGCATGCAAATAAATTTCACTGGTTTTTCTAAAACAAACAATCGTGTGATTTTTTTTTTTTAAATATATGGTGTGTCATATAGAGTAGTCATTTATGCTTTGTGATACTCATTAATAAAAAGATTCTGTGATATTTCACAAAAGGATAAATAAAAGTTTAAGGCAAAAATATTAATTTCGTCCCTAAATTTTACATTGACTGTTAATTTGTTCTCAATCTTCTTTTACGGTCAATTTTGTCCTCAATGTTTTACATTTTTGTCAATTTTATTCTTTGCTCTTACTTTAATCAAATAATATCAACAGAACCAACGTGACTAATTATATATAATGTAAAATTGATAAAAAGAGAAACTCAAATCCTAATTCAGATTGAAAAACAGAATGCGGTCTATCGTTAATTTATTGAAATAATTTAGTAGACTAAAATGTGAAATATTGGGAATGAAATTGACAATAAAAAAAGATTGAAGACAAAATTAACAGTTAATATAAAGTTTTGGGAATGAAATTAGTATTTTGTCTAATTTTAAAAGTATACTAACTATATCGAAAAGGAGAGAATTAATCAGATATTGGTAATTGGAAGTGGGAACGATTGTTGAACCCTCCCTATAAATAACTTACTACCCTTTCACTTTTCTCCATAGTCCATACTCCTCCTTCTTCCTCCCATATCTATTCATCATGAAAGCTTTGGTTTCTATTTGCTTTATTTTTCTCTTTTCTTTGTTTTGCATCGTTTATTCAGAAAACGTTAAGCTTAATTTGGAAGCCGTAACATCCATCGCTACCACTGATGATAATTTCATCTGTGCAACTTTGGATTGGTGGCCTCCTAACAAGTGTGATTATGGCCAGTGTCCATGGGGTCAAGCTGGCATCCTTAATCTGGTATTATTTCATTCATTCATTATTATTATTATTTATTGTCATTAAAGGTATCTTACCTTTTGCTGTTCCAACCATTTACAGGATTTGAATAACACGATTCTATCCAATGCCGTAAAAGGTAAGTACCAAATATTGAAATCAACTTTAATTATTAATTTAATATTATCATATGTTTCCTTTGATGTGAATGATTGAATTAATTTAATTTATATCCAGCATTCAATTCATTGAGAATCAGACTAGGAGGGTCACTTCAAGATCAAGTGGTGTACCAATTTGGTCCCAGAAAATGCCACGAATTCACAAAGAAAGATGATGGGTTGTTTGGA
Source organism: Chamaecrista fasciculata (assembly GCA_003254925.1). NCBI lineage: Eukaryota > Viridiplantae > Streptophyta > Magnoliopsida > Fabales > Fabaceae > Chamaecrista > Chamaecrista fasciculata. Next base: position 50,203 of record QANZ01012329.1, read on the forward strand.
TTCAGCTCTGGCTGTCTCCCCAAGAAACGATGGGATCAAATCAACGACTTCTTCAACAAAACTGGGTATATATTATATTACATTATTGTTGTTCCTTTTTCATGATTTTCCTAATTCATAGCTATTGATAATATGAATGAATGCAGTGTGAAGCTGACATTTGGATTGAATGCTCTGATTGGGAAAAGACCATCAAAACATGACAAGGTTCTATGGGAAGGCAAGTGGAATCCATCGAATGCTGCTTCTCTCATGGCTTATTCTGTCTTCAAAGGATACAACAACATCGATTCCTTCGAGTTAGGAAACGAGCTTTGTGCTAGTGGCGTTGCTGCTAGACTCGACAGTGTGGAATATGCAAAAGACATAACTCGACTCAGAAAACTAGTGAACCACATGTACCCAAATGTGAGCACAAGACCCAAAGTATTAGGACCAGGTGGGTTCTACGGCAAGGAATGGTTCGACACATTTTTGCAGAACACGGGTCGTGGTGTGGTCGATGGTGTGACACACCACATGTATAGTCTTGGTGCTGGGGTTGATAAGAATCTGATACATAAGGTTCAAGACCCGTTTTATTTGAGCCGGGATGCTCAGACATTTAAGGATGTGGCTGATGGTATTGATAAATTTGCACCTTGGGCTGAGGCTTGGGTTGGAGAATCTGGTGGAGCTTATAATAGTGGTGGCAAGGATGTGTCACACACTTTTGTGAATGGGTTTTGGTATTTGGATCAACTTGGTATGACTTCTACTTTCAACCACAAGGTTTATTGTAGACAGGCTTTGATTGGAGGAAATTATGCTTTGCTTAACACCACATCCTTCATCCCTAACCCTGATTACTATGGGTATGTTTATATGTATGTATGTGCTTATTAATTATCATTTATGTTACAAATGACTAATAAATGTCTTGTTTGTGAATGGAACAGAGCTCTATTGTGGCATAGGCTAATGGGAAACAAGGTCCTCTCTGTTTCTCATGATGGCTCTCCCTATCTTCGTGCATATGCTCATTGTGCTAAACAAGGGGTTAGTCATTTTCATTTCATCATTAACTATATATGATACAATATAATATTCAAAATCTCATCTTTTTCATGATTTGCAGGGTGGGGTGAGTGTGATGTTGATCAACATGTCAAATTCAACATCTTTCAATGTGTCTGCTAGCATGGACATGAATTTGCACCCAAGACGATCTATGGGCACACACATGGGGATGGGGATGAGGCACGAGTATCATTTGACACCCAAAGACGGAAACATCCAAAGCGACGTCGTCTTGCTCAATGGAACTCCTCTCAAACTCACCAAATCAATGGACATTCCAGAAATGGAAGGTGCTATGATGGATGCTTCAGCTCCCATCCAAATTGCAAAAGATTCTATTGTCTTTGTTCATCTCCCTACTTTCAATGCACCTGCTTGTGCTTAGTTTTCTATCATTATTTTTAATTTTTAGAGAATTTTCCTATTATTTTCTAGTTCAGTAACAACTTGTTACTAACAACTATTATTATTATTAGCTTTTCTGTTTAGAGAACTTTCCTAGTTTCCTATTATTTTCTAGTTCAGTAACAATTATGAATTGGTTTCCATTTTCATGAAATTAAACTCTTGTATATCTTGTTTTCGTTACTCTTCTCTTCAGAATGTTTGGCTCCCTTCTTTACTATTTTAAGATTCGCATTCATTTTTTATTATGTACAATTAAAAGTTTTTATTTTTAAAATATTAATAAAAGGGCACACTCATCATTAATTTGATGTTCTGGCCAAAAAATCATTAATTTGATGTTAAAATGTATTTTAGATGACACAAATAAATATATGTTAAAATTCATATCAAACTAATTCAATCTAATTGAAAACAATTAGAATCAAGGTTATCAAAATGGAAAGTTTAAGTAAACTTGAATACTGATGTAAAATTGGATCGTAAATTCAAATTTTAAAATCGTAAGAGTTTATCTAAATATAGATAATACAATTTTTATATCATAGATCTATATCAATTTTTTTCATTTGTCATTTTATATATATATATATATAAGTAAGGTAGTTAATAGCATAAAAAAATATTTATAACTTTATAAGTACATAATTATTCAAAGTTTGTCATATTTTAATAAAATATCTCATAAATCATTAAACAATTTGCTTTAAAATAATTTTCATAAAATATTTTATCTTATTGGAGTGATATTTAATATTTTTGACTTCTAGAGAAAATAAATTCTCATAACAAGATTTAGATTTTACTTAATATCAGGATTGATTTATCTAGGTAAAATCCTAACCTCATAAGATTTTATAATTTAAATTTAGATTTTAACCACCATGATCAGAATCCCATTTAAATTGATTGCTTAATTTATTTGCTAGGATCATGATCTTTTAAATATAATAATTAGATTATATAGGATAATATGGATTTTTCTCTAACTAAATTAATCAAACCATTTAAATTCAAAAATATTATAATTAAATAACTTATATGTATATATATAATATTAAATATTAATAATATATTTTAAAAGATTGTTGAATATTGATGTTTTATTATTTTTATAAAGGCCAAATTGCATAAATACCCCATGAGTTTTACGCAAGGTGCACATAACACCCATGAGTTTTAAAATTGTGCAAAGGAGACACTTGAGTTTTTAATTTTGAGCAATTAACACCCTTCCGTTAACTTTAATCCAAATTCACCGTTAAGTGCCACCTGCATATTTTGAAAATGCCAAAGTCCTATTTTGGTCTCTTAAGTCTGCTCAAAGTTTCATTTTAGTCCCTCAAAATTTTCAAAAGTTTCACCGTTAGTCCCTAGTTAGTTTCTATCCACTTTTTTCGTTAAAAAAAGCAAAAATTGATTTTCATCCCCTTCAAAAATATCACAACACAACACAATAACTAGTCTGGATCCTCTGAATTACTGAGAAATTCAGATGGGTAATCCAAATTTCAAAGGATCAAAATTCAAATTACTCTTGCCGGCGTTGTTTCCGGCGGCCGCCATGGTCGTGAAGTTCGGGAAGGAGAAGAAGGATTGAAGGAGAAGAAGAGGAGGCAACGTCAACTCAATTCTTTTTTTTTTTTTGTTTTAATTTTTTTTATTTTGGTGTGAAATCTACTCAAACCCTCATTTATTTGTTTTTCTTACGTTTAGATCTTATTATAAAAGGAAAAGAACTTTAATGCAAAAAATTAAAACTTTTATTAGGGGATGAAAATCAATTTTTGTTTTTTTTTAACGAAAAAAGTGGATAAAAACTGACTAGGGACTAACAGTGAAACTTTTAAAAATTTTGAAATTAGAAAATAAATATTATCATTATAGCATAGAAGAATTTTTATAAATAATAATTAATTGAAATTAGAATTGTAGTTTACCAACATATATTTCTTTCTCTAACTTAATATCACAATAAGTTCTTCAAATACGGTATGTTTTATATTGTATAAAATATAAACTAACTTAATTTTATATAATGTAGTAAGATGTATAACCACTCATGGTGCATTATAATATATTATGTAACATGATAATATTCTCATTCTGTTATGAAAGACGAAATGATCTTCTACTTCTTAGCAAATATCATTAGAATATAATAACTTTTAACTTACAAATATATATATAGATAAAAGTACAAATATTTCCAAACCTGTAAATATCTTCTCAATGTTGAATATTTTGTATAGGAGTAATAGAGTATGAGTTACCTAATGAGAATATGAGGTAGGTGTATATATATATATAAGTAAACAAGAGTTTTAGCGATTTGGTTCGGTTTGTGTGGCGTCCAAACCAAACCAAACTGTTCATCTATCGGTTTAGTTTGGTTTGGTTCGGCCAATCGGCTTGATTCAGTTTTGAACACCCTTAAATCAACTAGAAGTAAAAAGGGTTAAAAAAATGTTACAAAAAAAAGTCAAAAAAGATTAAAAGTTTAAAAAGTAAATTAACAATTTGGTCCTTGAAATCTCTGCTCGGTAATCTTTTAGAGACTAAATTATTAGTTTACTCAAATTTAAAACCCTGAAATGAAGAAGATTTCACGTAGTGGTACTACCGTAGTAGGCAGTAGCTAGTGAAGTGTGTGAAAATTTTGATAGCCACGAATGGAGATGGAAGTAGATGCTCCGAGAGCAGAGAATCGAGAAATCAAAGAAGCAGATCTCTTCAAAGCCGCCGAAAATGGCGACGTCTCAACCTTCCAATCTCTCTCTCCCGACGCTCTATCCAAGGCTCTCTCTCTCCGAAACGACGATGCCCGTTCCCTTCTTCATGTCGCCGCATCCTCTTCTCACTCTCAGGTCTTTCTTTTCACTAATTCTGCCTATAATTACATTCCTCAACCATATTCACTACACTCTGCTTTCTTTGGCTTTATCGCCGACTATTTTTTTTAAAAAAATTTTTGGTATTTTTGCAGCTTTGTCTCAGCCCTAGATTCCTGCTTAATTAATTGTAATATACAGCTATTTTAGTTTTTTTTGTTTGTTATCCCAGGTGGTGAAGATACTATCATCTGCTGATGGATCGACTAGTGTGGTAAATAGTGCCGATGAAGAAGGCTGGGCACCAATTCATTCTGCGGCTAGCACTGGCAAGTTGGAAATAGTGGAGACATTGTTGCAAACAGGTCAATACATTCTCAAAACCTTTGGAATTAATTCATTTTTCAGAGATATTTTCTGATGTCGAGCTTAACGATTTATTATTGGCAAATCTTGTATTGTTCATTCATTTCGCTGGATCTTGTCTTGCTTTTCAATTACTTAATATATTGGCTAGAGATGAAATATATATTTTCCATATAATATTAAGGCCTGCCCCTTGAGAGTGAAAAAAAAAATCAATATACATATTGGATATGTAAGTAGTTTCTGAAGTTTTATAATCTGTTGGCTATCTATATAGAGTATAAAATAGCTGAAGTAATAAAATGCAGTTCTACTAGCCTGTCTTTCATGGATCGTGTTTATATTTGTTGAGACCATAGGGAGAGGAAAGGTGAGGACTAAAGTCTAGGGGAACATATAAGATACATATCATTGAGAGACTCAAATTATGGTCATATGGTGTATATAACACTGATACTACGACCACAAAATGGTAGATAGTAGATAGTAGATACGTTTTTTCTCTTACTTTGATAAACGGTTGATAATTATTTTCTTGACCTGCAACAGTTTCCAGATCCTTAATATCTTTTAACATAGTAACACTTTTCTTAACTAGTAAACTTTCCTGAATCCTAAATATCAGATATCTCTCTACAATTCTTAATACTTTGCTCAACATATTTCATTTACAACATAAATAATATGCATTAATTATTTCAAATGTTATAGTTCTTATTTATTAACAGGAGCTGATGTTAATTTGAAAAATAATGGGGGTCGTACTGCTCTTCATTATGCTGCCAGCAAAGGTTGGCTGAAGATTGCTGAAATTCTTATCTCCCATGGTGCCAAGATCAATGTTAAGGACAAGGTTATAAAAATGACAGCACTGATATATTTGTAGATTTTTAGTGTTTGTTTTACCTTCATAAGAACATTGTCCAGGACTGCTTGTATTAATAATTTATCGCATGGCTTAACTGTTATCAGGTTGGTTGCACCCCATTGCATCGGGCAGCCAGCACTGGGAATTCTGAACTGTGTGAACTTTTAATTGAGGAAGGAGCAGAGGTTGATCCTGTTGATAGAGTTGGTCAAACACCTCTAATGAATGCTGTGATTTGCCAAAATAAAGAGGTATTTAATCATCCCATAACAAGAGATTGAAATTTTTAATGTACTATACTACTATTACAGAGGGATTTATGCTCTATAGGCCATTTGTGTCTCTTCCCAAAACCTTCGGGTTTGTTTGATTCTGTTCCCAAAAAATAATTTTATTTTCAAAAATAAAAAGATAAAAAAATTTTGTTTGATGACTTAAAGAATAGATCCCAAGTGAAGAAAGAAGCTTGATATGTTCAGACATGAATATCAAGACTCTAGTATAATGCAAAGGACCTGAACTCGGAAGGGTTTCTTAGGTGTTCACGATCAAGTTTCTCTAACATCATAGTATATGGAAGTACTTTTTCTGAAAGACTGAAACACTTTGTGTTAAGCTGTAAAAAATTATCAACATGCCATGTTCTGATTCAAGAATCTGATATCAAACATTTGAAATCTGTACCAAGTTTTCTCCTTATGTTTCTATTATTTGGAGGAGCAGATCCATTGAAGGATCTCCACTGTCCAAAAAAAATAATTTTATGCAGCACACAAGTAAGAACAGTGGAGAAATCATTTCTGCTGCACATCAGCAGATTCACACTTCAACAGATCTGCTCCCGTTGTTTGATGAGTGGACACTGTGTAGCACTTGTCGAAAAATTATTTTCTTGGAGCATATCTTGTTGAACGTCTTTATTTTATTTTCTCTTTTGAATAAAAGCCTACTTTGTTTATCAAAAAATTGTTCCCTGAAGTTATTTTAACAGAAAAGTTGGTTGAAAAACATATGGGTTGCTGAAAATATTACTCACAGTACTTGGGTAACATATGATGAAATGACTGAGGCTTGTGTTCCATAGCAATTGAATGTTTATATAAAGAGAATAGTTATCAGAGGAGTCTGATAATTGCATGGGTTTAAATATATGAAGTGTGTTTGGTTTCCACTGTGCAGGTAGCTCTCCTTCTGATCAGACATGGAGCTGATGTGGATATGGAGGACAAGGAAGGATACACAGTGCTTGGTCGAGCTACAGATGAGTTTAGGCCCATACTTGTAGATGCAGCGAAGACCATGCTTGAGTGAGAGTGAAGACATTTTTAAGATAATTTGTAGGAATTTGGAAATGTGAGGATAATGGGGTAGATGATGAGTTTTGTTGAAGACTGGTTTCCTGTGAACGAGCTTTACATGTGATTCTTGGAAGCAGAACAAGCAAGTGTTTATAATGTTGATAGATTATGTTGGCTTCAGAATAGATTAAAAAGGAAAATAAACGTACGTGTGCTCATCATCCTTTCATTTTTTTTCTATATCTCTCTACATCGACATGAAAATTGCAGTTAAAAAAAAAAATTGTGGACAACTCCTGAATGGTCGAAAAAGATTGCGCGCTAATTGAGAGAAATAACATTAAATCAAATACTATTTTAAAGTATTACTTTCGCAGGGAGTGGCCAGCCTCTTCCTCCAAAAATAGCTGTTTTTTTTTTTAATTTATGTATAAACAATTTTAAAAAAAAAAGTTTTAGGTCATTATCTAAATAAAATAATAATTTATAGACATGTGCTTTCGAATAAAAACTCATTTTTGACGTTTCTACAATGGATTCAGCCCAAAAAATTTTTTTAGTAAATTTTAATATATTAATGTACTATTGATTTGATTGTCTTTTTATTGAGTATTTTTTTTAAAAAAAATATATATATTAATTTACGCTTATGATTGAATTATTGTTGGAAAAAGAAAAAAGAAAAGTAAGGAGATGCCACATGTATGTATGTATGTGAGTATGTGTATGTGCGTCTTATGATCTTATCTGGTGGCTCTGTGAGAGAAAGAGGATGGGTTCATCTTCGCTATCTTCTTCTTTCTTCCATTTTTGTTGTTGTTGTTCTTCTTCTTCCCTGAAACCCACGACCCCTCACTACAAGTACAAATTGAAATTACCCATCCCCATTCGTTCTTCTTGTTCTCGCCGAACATTTCTTCAAAACTCCATCCCTTTCGCTGCAATTCTTCTCTGCCCACCCCCTTGTACGTCCTCTTACTCTCTTCTCTACCTACTTTCATTCTTTTCTATTTATCAGGCTATCAACATGTTGAGAATTCTCATACTAATCTTTAGTGTGACATGAGATATTATGTAAAATCATATGCCCTTATGCATCTTTAATACTAGCATGCTAAAAATTATACACTGCCCTGCGTTTTCTACATATGGAATATATCTAACGTATATGTTTCTTCTAGAAATTGTGGTTTCCATGTACCACACAAGTGAAGTCATTACCTGTTGTTGTATTAGGCAAAGTTTGATGAATTGGGTTTAATAAGTGTTTTATATTTTGACAGCACAAGCTGGATTAATGTCCGGATTTAGTGGAATAGAATCTGTTCCTGGTCCTCAGCTACCTCAGATTGATTTTCTCAATCGCTTTAATGGTTTGATTTCAATCTTTCTGTATGTTTTATTGCATCAAACCCTCAAAAGCAATAGCATGACTGATTCTGTAAATCCTGGGTCTAAACCTATCTTACAGAAGAAAATCAGAAGAAATATGCTGAGTATGATGAAAGATTTAAAACTTCTCCCCTGCTGAAGAAGCTACTAGAGCAATCCAAGTTGAACAAAGAAAAGTAATTTCTTCATAATAATCTCTCTGTCTTTTCTTTTCTTCTTTCTACATTACATTTGTCATACTTGTGGTTTTCATTACATTTTGCAAAGCTACATATTGTAATGGTGACAAATTTGTTTAAGCTCTTCAGGAACCGTAGAGAGATTGAAGACAAGTACTGCATAAGAGGGGCAGAATGGGGAGTTGGGGATTGTTCATCTGAAGGAATGTCTCCTGATGAGAGGGACAAATTTATAGCCATGTTGAAGGAGAAGGCAGCACAAAAGTAAAATCATATCCTCGAATTTTTCTACCAAAAATTACTTATTATTCCTTTCAATTACAAATTATAAACACTTTGATTTTCAATCTTCTAAATTATTATAAAGAGTTCATACATTATGTATTAGTTAAGAAATATGTCTAAAAATCAAGCAACTGTCATATGATGAAGACAAGCTAAAAAAGATCACATCTATATCCTCATTTTAGAGGATTCAAAATGATCTTGTTTATGAATGAGAGAGAAGGAATGTATGTATCTACATTTCTTTTTATTGTAGTCTAGGTCTTGTTTTTTTTTTTCTTAATTTTTGTGTAGGTTCACCTGTTAGATCATGTATCTATATTCTCTGAAATCTTCATGTATTATGAAACTGAATGCCATCAATGTCTATCAGATGAATCCTCTGTTAGATCTGCTAGTACCATTTATCATTTCTTAAATATGCCAATCATTGTAATTGCAAAGTTTTCTCTCAAAATAAATTTAGTTGTAGCACTTATTTTTATTTTATTTTTTCAAAAGATTTGTGTAAAATATTATGAGAAAGAGGATTATTTGATTAAACTATCTTTAAAGAAAAGGAGAATATCTTGCCCTTCTTAATATAGATGTGAGTCATCTTCAATATTCTTCATCAACCTCTTCTTCACGATTATCTTCACCACTTGATCATTGTGTTGAAATGGATTAGTTTTCTTAAAAAGCAAAATATGTCAGATGTCCCATTAACGTTAGGGAAATTCGGAGACCACAAAATAGACAAACATTCAATAGAAATTTAAAGAGTAAAAAGTATTAATGTAATATAAATTCATGGACCAAAAAATATAAAATCGATTCAAATTTAAGGACCAAATCATTACAATTGAAATATTTTAGAGACCAAATTGTATATTTTGATTATTCAGAAACTAATTAGTTGACTCGGTGTAAATTCGAGGATCAAATATTAAATTTTCTCTTAACAAAAGGATCAAATTGATTGTAATTATATCTTTCAAGACTAAATATTGTTTCATCTTAGATGAATTAAATTGAGACATTTATCATCTTTACTAAATCATTAATTTACTCTTTGGATTACTTTAATTTGATAAAACATGTAAAAACACTCGGAAAAAAAAGTTATTTTACAACTATACTAAAAGCATCTCTCTCACTCTCACTGTCTCTCTAGGTTCTCTAATCTAAAGCTATCAGCAATCAATATGGTTGCCATCTGCGCAGGTAGTTAACTTTTTACATCAAAATTATGTGAATGACCCTATTTACTCATAGGAAAGGAATCCTTGTACAAACATCAACAGCAATGCTTTTATCAGAATAGGGATGATCAAAATATTCATGGCTCATCGTCCGGAGGTACTTCATGCCGCGGTTGACTGTACTTCTCCCGCAATTGCTTGATCGGGATAAAATCTCCAGCCGCATCCATCCCATAGAACAGAAAGGAGATATAGGGATGATCAAAACTGTCCTGGACACAGTTAAAAGAAGCAATGAAACGATGAAATTGATAGCATATATAAATAATGCATGAATGTCAAATAATAAATTCACTAACCTTGTCTGGTTGGTCAGGGGCTAAAAGGTTTTCCTCAGCAACTGCAAGAAAAAAGTGAAAAAAATGTCGGTCGTCATCACCAAGAAACCAAGAACATATAGCAACTCCAAATGCAGAATCTGCTTATCAAAAGTGCTTTTAAATTCGTTCCATTGGTCAGTGAAAAGTTCAGATAACAGAAATAACTGTTTGACCAATTTTGTTATAATAGTTCTGAGTTTTTCTTTTTTAACCCCATTTGGCTTCTTCTTTATTTTTTCTTTTTCTGCAAAATTAAAAGGAAAGGGTGGATGATAAAGATGTTAACATTTATATATGCATACAAAAAGGAATTAAGCAATCCAGGTGTACCATATGCCACCAGTATGTTTGGATCAGCATGTACATCAACTAGAACCTGGACAATAGGAAGAAAAATTGATCAAAGGCCAGCAAGAATCTTAGTGAATACAAATTTAACAATTAACGAAATCTTAAAATGCAAGCACCCTTCTTTAACTTTGATTCACTTGCAAGCATTATTGTCAGCTTTAAAAAGCAGAAATATAAGAGTATAAATCCTAACAGATGATACTAAGGAGGGTTATTTTCTAATTTTTAAAGTTCTATGAGTGTCTGCAATGGCTCAACATTGAACGAGGTAAAAATTAACAAAACCCCACATCTCCAATCAAAGGTAAAAATGGAATAGGTCCTAACACAAACAGAAACATCTATTCAAATTATGTGATATAATTAACCAAACCTCATAAAATGGCTGAGTAGGACCACGCGACAACTTCTTAACTTGCGCGGTTTCCATCCATGAACTTGATTCACAGCATACTGGATCCATTCCACAGATCACAGCTCTATAGCCTGAAAAATAGATTGAAAAGATAAAGGTGGGAAGGGGGAAAAGGGAATCATACTAACAGATATGAGTGCAATATCTTCAATGTTTATGAGATATTCAACTGATCAATGCAGGTTTCAATTATTCACATTCACTAGATGTTTCCCAAGTCCTAAAACAATTTCAGCAATTTAGAAATACGAAACTCCAAAGACAATTAGATTTTGAAATTAAAGCAACAGAATTATCACTTCTACAATTTTACTATTTGAACCTTTCAGACACAGTACAGCCAGTAAGCACTATCCATTAATAGTAATCACAGTGCACTATTTTAGATATAAAATGTACCCAATGAAATCTGTCATATACAAAGGAAGGCGTGACAACTATGTACCAAATACTCTATGCTTCACTTTCTGACCCAAACGGAATGCATAATTCACATTTTCATATGCTAAAGCCTTAGCTGATGCCGCAAGAGATTCTGCTTCAAGTTTCGAAATTTTATCACGTAGTTCAGCAGCCAAGGCATAATCTTCACTCTTAATTGCATTCTGGAGATCTGACCTGAAAAGAAACAAAATTAATCATCACTATCATTGATCAAGTACAGTACACTTACACATTCTATAGACAGAAAATAAACAATAAAGAAGCCAGTTGATCATGTAGATCACGTAGTTAGTAGGAAACTAGGATCAAATATACTAACTGAAGAGATATCAGTCGAAGAGCTTTATCTTGAGCTTCACTCTTCGCAGACAATCCCCTTTTTGCATCTTGTTGCTTAACGATCTCTGTTTCAACCTTTCAAAAATAATATTTATCAAGCACACTGCAAGTTATTTAATGCTCCACCTGAACAAAATCCACATAACCTGAAGATATTTATATAGACAAAACATACACATTCAAGGTCTTATGTTATGTTAACATGTAGATGACACAGAAATATTTTAGACATGGAAGGAAATTTCTGTTAGGCAACTAAACAGCAAAAAACTATAATTCAACTCCTTATTTTTTTTGTTTCTCACACATATCTTCCATTGGAGTCAATCATGTTCGAGGTATAATTGAATGCTAAATGTAAACACCTCTCCCAGCATGAATTAAAACCGAGGGTCCACCACGGTGCAGTTTGTGCTATAAAATCAGGATTAGCAGTCATCTAACCTCAGTAAGTTTGTTTCTCAGATCCTGTGCAATGTCATACTGGTCCAAATTCAAAGCATACTGAAACTCAGAAGTTCAAACAAGTAAAGAACAAAGGGTTTTAGTATAAATCTGAAGAAAACAATATACTACTCAGCTGATTCTAACAGTAAAAACTAAAAACAACCAGACCTGTACTCTAGTGGCTAAGTCTAGCTGGAAGAAGAAGATCAAGATGCCTTCATTAGCACTTTCACTACGCTCTACACTTGCATTCAAACCCTGTTCTCCCCCTCCAAACTTCCATTTTGCTTCCACCTTAAAATCTCTGTGTCTTGATGAATAGGAATCATCTGTTAATAACAGCCTCTGAAAACTTTGATTCCAAACCCACTTTCTATCATTGACAGTGATTATCTGGGATTTCTTAAATGGTTTGAAAGGTTCTTTCCAAGATGGGGATGATGATCCATAGAGCCTGTTCTTTCCACATGTCGCCAGAATATTCAGTGACACACCTTCCACCATGATTCCTCACCCAGAAAAGTGATAAAAAAGAAGTGTTTTTTTTTTTATTATTGAAGAAAAACAATTCCTTTTTTCTCTTACAGGGATATGTCCATATGAAGCTGCAAAGAAGGCCTTTACTGATGTCAATAGGCGTATACTGACGATTTCAATAAATCCTGTCAGGGATTATTGAGTTTTTAAACAACAATTTGCAACCACAAAAAAACACCCCAAAATTAACAGAGAATATTTCTCAAGTTTAAAACGGTACCATTCTTTCTGGGTTAATTAGGGAAATAGAGGATGATGACAGATGAAAGAAGGACATAAAAAATCAAAGATAAGCTTCGAAAGCAACAATGATAAACAATATTACGGATGAGTTGGGGTTTTAAATTTGCAGTGTAACGAGTAGAGCAAAAGCTTGTAATTTTTCCCGGGAAACAAACAGAAAATTACCAGCTCAAATGCGAAGGATCGACGGAGGATTCAGTCCATAAAATTGCCGATGGCCACAATCACAGAATCCTAGCTTCCAAGTGAAGTGCAGAAAGTGGATTTTGGGGCGAAAGTGAGATTTTACAAAATTTGAGGCTCTAAAAATGAATTAACAAATGATATTCAGAAGTAAAAAGTTAGGTATATTTTGCAAATTAATAATATATATGAATATAATTTATAAAATTAACANTACTTGTGCTCATCTACAATTTCACTCTTGAAGCTTCTACCAATGCATCTCCATGAACTTGTGTCTTAGAGGTGTCCACCAAATGCTTCTTGACATGGTCTTTTCATAACCTGATATAATAAAGTCTAATTAGCTAACAGAACTCATGCAAAAACTCATCTATCAGTGACCAAAAAGCGTCAATAAAACAAGCACCAAAAGAATTATTATGATATATGGAAGGGAAAACTCTAATATGCAAATCCCTGCAATAAAATCTTACATCTTACATTAAAAAAATGATAAAGTGCATCAGGGAAAAGAATCTCATTGGCAATAAAAATATTTGGTTAATTCAAATATCTCTGACAAAAAGTATAGAAAGACAAGATATGCCATAAAAATTAGGCTACTATGGATATTGGAAGCTGCCTCTGAATATTAGCGATTAATACAAAGGAACATATAGATTTTTCAGGTATATATATGCGAAATAAATTTAAGATAACAATATGGTTCCAACAAAAATGATATGGTTCACATTTTCATATGCTAAAGCCTTAGCTGATGCCGCAAGAGATTCTGCTTCAAGTTTCGAAATTTTATCACGTAGTTCAGCAGCCAAGGCATAATCTTCACTCTTAATTGCATTCTGGAGATCTGACCTGAAAAGGAACAAAATTAATCATCACTATCATTGATCAAGTACACTTACACATTCTATAGACAGAAAATAAACAATAAAGAAGCCAGTTGATCATGTAGATCACGTAGTTAGTAGGAAACTAGGATCAAATATACTAACTGAAGAGATATCAGTCGAAGAGCTTTATCTTGAGCTTCACTCTTCGCAGACAATCCCCTTTTTGCATCTTGTTGCTTAACGATCTCTGTTTCAACCTTTCAAAAATAATATTTATCAAGCACACTGCAAGTTATTTAATGCTCCACCTGAACAAAATCCACATAACCTGAAGATATTTATATAGACAAAACATACACATTCAAGGTCTTATGTTATGTTAACATGTAGATGACACAGAAATATTTTAGACATGGAAGGAAATTTCTGTTAGGCAACTAAACAGCAAAAAACTATAATTCAACTCCTTATTTTTTTGTTTCTCACACATATCTTCCATTGGAGTCAATCATGTTCGAGGTATAATTGAATGCTAAATGTAAACACCTCTCCCAGCATGAATCGAAACCGAGGGTCCACCACGGTGCAGTTTGTGCTATAAAATCAGGATTAGCAGTCATCTAACCTCAGTAAGTTTGTTTCTCAGGTCCTGTGCAATGTCATACTGGTCCAAATTCAAAGCATACTGAAACTCAGAAGTTCAAACAAGTAAAGAACAAAGGGTTTTAGTATAAATCTGAAGAAAACAATATACTACTCAACTGATTCTAACAGTAAAAACTAAAAACAACCAGACCTGTACTCTAGTGGCTAAGTCTAGCTGGAAGAAGAAGATCAAGATGCCTTCATTAGCACTTTCACTACGCTCTACACTTGCATTCAAACCCTGTTCTCCCCCTCCAAACTTCCATTTTGCTTCCACCTTAAAATCTNAAAGCTTTCATGGTTACAAAAAATAAATTATATATATACGTCAACTTGATTATATACTAAATGATTAGTTTATTCAAAACTTTTTAAAACAATGATTTATTTAACATGTGCCCTTATGACACATTTTAAGGTTTCTTCTGATAAGTTAATAAAGTATCTCATATCTTGAAATCTATGAAAATTCATTTAAAAGATAATTTTTAATGTTTGAAAACTCATTTGACCAATCAAAAAGAACCTTAACATGTGCCCTAAGAATACACGTTAGAAGGACCCTTCAAATAATTAAATAATTCCCTCACTAAAAATAGAATTGATGTAAGAATTATTTGATTAAAATATTGAAAAGGAAGGGAGGAATAAGAATGTGAGAATAATATAATAATATAATGTAAGGGAAGAGGAAAAGACAAAGAAAATGAAAGTGAGGTTAGATGGAATGACGAAAGCAGAAAAAGCTAAAAGAAAAGGACGCTTCCTCAATCCTAACTCCTCATTGGAGCACCATATCACAAATATAAATCACACCAATTTCAGATTCTGACTTTTTGGACACCAACACATGAGAAACAAGAAAGAGATAGTTCCAAAAATAAAAAAATAATTATTATATGTATAATCTAAAATATTAATGGTAAAAAACATAATTATTTTTTTCAAAAAAAAGTTTGTAAGGTTTAAAATTTAGAATTTATAAATATTTTATTTTAATTAAGTTGTGAAAAGCGACAAGGCAAGGCATATTCTCACTCTTACTCGTACTTTGGAGGCAGCAAGCAGTGCAGTCTGACTCTGTAATTTATCACTCTTAAGTCTTACCCTCATTTTGTCCCCACTATTACATTATATGCTTCTTTCTAATTCCTTCTTTTAATTTAATCAATCGCACAGTATCATTTAATCAATGGAAATATTTATTTGACAGTACATGATTTTTATTTACTTTAAACAGTTATATAGTCTGTACCATGCACACTACTTATTGTAGCGTCTAGTTTTATTTGAATACCTTTACATTGAAATTTAAAAGTATAAAGTTTGATGCAAAATAAGTAAAATAAATATTTCTTTGAGGAAAATATTCAACCATTTCACAATTTGATTATTATTCTGTTATTATCGTCAACAATAGAACTTTTTTTTTTCGCAATCACAAAATGTATAGCTGAGCGAAGACTAATCCCATTCGGGTTACAGAGACGAAACGAAACCTCGATCCTCTCACCTAAGGTGTAGCTCGCCAACCACTACACCAAACACTTGTTGGTTTTTCACTAGTTTTAGGCTAATAAGAATAGTGAGAATAAGATTTATTGCTGCTATTATCTATCTCACATTTACAACTTGTATAAAATTTCAAGAGGAGGCTACGAAGAAGATAAAGAAGATGAATCTTTGATGTTGAATGTTGATGTTGATCATCTTTCTATCTCTAATCGTGGTTGCAAATGGCGTAAGAATTTGGGGGACCAAGTCGTTATTAATTGATGGTGTCAGCTTGTCAGCTCAAAATTGCGTATAAAATTTGGAAAACCAAAATCGTTGTATCATATGCATTTAAAAGTGGTATTTAAAAGTAACATATATATATATATATATTTAACAGTCATATTATCAGTTCAAGTAATGAAGAATGATTTTAAGAACTAACTTGTTAACATTTGTAAATATTGGAAAACCAAATTATTTATTTTTATTATTCAAGAATCAAATCATAAAACGTGTACAAATTTAAAAATAAAAAATATTTTTTTGTGTAAATAAATTAAACTATATGTATATGGAGAGAGAGAGAGAGAGAGAGAGAGAGAGAGAGTACTAGTAATTTATTTAAAAGAAGACAAAAGAAGTCCATTGTAATCCTGATCCACGTGACTAGTTTTTGTGTTTGCAGGAAGCTGCAACAAGAATAACAAATTTGGTTTGAAACCACAAAAAGGACAGATTCAATTTTCCCAAACTAGTGAAAGTGAAGACTCAAGAGAGGTGTACTTGGAATTTAGAAATGGCACCTCATTCTCATATCCCCACGGACAAATCATTCATTCATTATGATTTATGGATATCATAACGAGTTTATGTTTTTCCCTTATGAATTTTAGTTATCAAATTCATAACATAAATTAGTATTTTATTATTAGAAATGCTAAAATTATCCAAAAGACTGGATTGCAAATTATCCAAAAGATAATATACTAAAATTACACTTTGACCCAAAAAAAATATTGGAAATGTAGTAAATGAAAAGACATTCACATAAGACAAATTATTTAGTGTTGGGCTAGCTAGAAAGTAGGAAGAGAAAACTTTTTTCTTTTTCCCTAAATTTATTCTAAAATTATGATTTGGTCACTAAATATTATAAATATACTTTTTGATACCATTTTTTTTCTATAAATATTGATTATTTAGTCCATAAAACTATATCAGTATGAACTAAATAATTGATGTTTGTAGAAAAAAAATTTAATGATGAAAAAATATATTTTTAGTATCCAAGAATTAAATGGAACAAATTTAAGGAGGATATTTTCTCCAAGTTAAATAAAGCCTTCTGTCTTCTGTTAAGTGTGATGGAGATAAATTTCGCAAGCAGTGTACAGCATATACATCATACAGCATAGTGTATGCAAGGGAATAACCAGAAACTGAATCTAAGTTTGAGTGGGAGGGCATTAAGTTGAAGGACAATGCTATATGTTTCAGCAGTTCTATAATGACATAATAACCTGAAAGAAATCATGCAACATTATTTAAAAATAATATAAGTTGGTATCATCAGAAGACGACTGACTAACAATCAAGCATACACCCAAATACGGGGTTGAAGAAGAAAATTTACAAGAGAAATCCCCATGGCTGACTCCATCAATATATCCAAATCAACTTGCTTACCCTCTATAAATTCTCATCTACAACCTTGAGCCTCTTACAGTGACTAGGTTAATGGGATTGGTGGAGGATTACCGGCCGGGCACCTTTGTCTACGGGGTCGTCTCGTCGTCTTGCCCCAACCTGTCAGGCTTCTATCTTCCAATCCCACTTCAATGCTGCTAAGCTGATGCATCAGTGGGACACAAGCTTCAAAGGTTGCCACCGGCGGTGCAGGTGGAGGTGGAGGAGGAGGAGGAGGAGGTGGTGGCGGAGATGGGGTTACCTGCAACCGCCGCCTCCCCCTTCCACTCCCATTCCTCGACGAGCTTCTTCTAGTTAATCCACTGTGCCATGAATGACCTGTTGCTCTCATAAGCCCTCCAAATGTTTGGAGATCCTCTGTTACTTCATGCCTAGATAAGGATGCAAGGCCTGGAAGGATATCCCTTTGGAAATCCCTCCGCTGCCTCCCTCTCCTTGCCGGGCCCCTTCGTGTCCGCGTAGGCAACACGGCTGCTCCGGTTTCTTCCAGGTTGATGTTTTCTGGAACAAGAGATGTAGGCATGTAGTCCTCTTCTTTGGTCTCTGGAAGTTGCAATGTCATGGATTCAAAGTAATCCAATCCTTCTGATGAAGATTCCTCGTAATCCTCATTGTCTTTTTCTCCTGAAGTACTAAGCTTCACCTCAAGAGCATCTGTACATGAGGAAACTACATTGGCAAACCAACTAAGAGGGTCTACCATTGTACTCTCTAATGGACTGCTGATCACGTCAGCCACTTGATTGCAAGAAAGGGACGATATGGCCACTTGATTGCAAGAAAGAGACGAAATGGCAACTATCGCCTCTGCTGCATGCGCCAGAAGTTCATCCTGTGGCCGTTCATCTTTTTCTTGGAGGACTTGTGCTGATATTAGAGGAGGAGTTTCAAGAACCGTTTCTTCGGGAATGACATCCTCCTCTGTCTCGGGAGCAGGAGGAGCTTCCAGATCTATATCTATCACCATTCTTGCATTGGTTGCTGGAGTAGTTGCCAGAGATGCTTCATCCTCACTCATACTCAAGTTAAGATCGATTAAATTTCTACCATTGGACTCAGTTGTAGGAGATCCTTTCTTATCACTAATAGTTTCAGTAACAACCTCTTTGTCCAACTCAACAACTGCAGCATCACAAGGCAAGTTGATATCAAGACCCCGGTTTTTCTTGTTATTTTCCTTATTATTTTCCACAGCTTCAATATCAGATGAATTAGGAATTGGCACAGAGACAGATGCGGAAGTAGAAGACTCCTCTTTCGGAGAAATATGAGGCATATCAAATATGGAAACGCCAAGAATTTTCTTATTACTAGTTCTGTCACCAACTTCTGTCCTTCTAGGCTCAACGCCATTGGAACACAAAACTGATGTTACATTGTGCCTAAAGTTTCCACTGGGGCCTTTTCCAGTTTCATCTTTGTTAGATACTGAAGCAGACTGAGAAAAACTTAGCTCTCTACCAGATATAACTCTACCAGAATTTTGCACCTCATTCTTACATGCCACATTGGTTCTAAGCCAAGGCGGCACTGAAAGATGCACCTCATGCTTCTGTTCTCCATCTATGATCCCAAGATCAGGCTGGGGTATTAAGTTGTCAGGTGAATCATTTGAAAGCATCACATTCAAGTTTATGTCCTTTGCAGACCTCGTCTCATTGCAATTTGAACCATTGCAGTAGGTTGTTGAACCACGGTTAATCGAGTGTTCAGGAACTCCCTTACGATTATTATTGTATTTGAGATAGTCATAGCTAACTGAAGAGACGTTCACAGATGGTTCCTTGGACCCTGATGAAGACCCAGGATAAAATCCATTCTGTCCAGATAGCTCGCATCGAAAACCAGGGCTATACTTGGAATCAGTATTGCGTGACCAACTATCTCCCAAAATTCCATTGCTGTGCCCTGACTGAGCACTCTTATTCAAGGCACCAGATGGATTTAGACATGGGGGTGTTTGAGGCGACATCAACTTCTGGCTTGAGCTACTATTTGCTATTTCCCAAGAAGAGGCTGAATGAGACCAAGACTTTAACAAATTAGAGGAAGGGGTGACACCAAAGATACTAGATCTATGTGGAGATACAACAGACTCTGGCGGCTTGTTAGTGGAGACTTCAAATATTCTTTCATTAATTTCTAAATCATAAACCGTCTTATCCCTCCACGTGTCAACCTTCCTTCGATTACTTAGATAGTCAGATTGATGTTCATGGGGTTTGCTGAGCACATCATGCATTGTTGGGGAAGACAAAAGTGATTTCTCTTGTTTGAGAACTTCTGGAATGGATTTCAGGTTGCTTCTGGCTTGACCTGTAAACATTCAAGAAAAAAAAAAGTTATGATTTATAACAATTTTATCATTTAAATATAACAGTGATATCAAATAGTAAACATCCCAGCTGTAAAAGCTTGAATTTCTGTAATCACTAAAAATTTAAATTCAAGGACAAGTTACTGAGTAGTCTCACCAGCTTCTTCAAGCACCGATGGATTCCACAATTTTCCACTCCCATTGTTCTCCATATACCCACTTTTACGAGGCCAACCACCAGTTCCATGAGGAGAGTTGAGTATATCTTCCCTCAAAAAACCAAAAAGATGTGACCTATCTTTGGCAGGAAGATCAGAGCATTCAGTTGCCCTTTGATTGAGATTATGACTCACAGGGTGAAGATATGTTGAAGCATTTGATTCTTCCATATGAACAGGTTCATTTAAATCCGCCAAACCATTTCTGCTCCTCCGAGACTCTTCACATCTTGAAGTGTCTTCCTGGCTACTAGCCTTCCCACCATTGCCACAAGCAAGCTTTGCATCACCCTCCCTTCTAAGTTTACTATCTCTATCGGGAATTGTTGTACCACTAACCTTTTCATCACTGAACTTTTCACTTTCCTCAGTATCAATATACTCATCGGCCGGGAGTTGGAGGTCAAACATTTTTCTCCTCACCTTTGAGGGCCTGCACTCCAGCACCTCAACATCTTTTGAACTACTCCCATTCGGAGATGGAAACAGACCAACTTGCTTATTGTTTCCTTTAATAGAAACCAAAGGAGAATGAATGCCCTCAACACCTGAAATAGAGGGTCTTGCACCAACAGAAGCTGCCATAGGAAAGCCAGGGATATGCCATTTATGGCCATCTTCAGATGTAATCTGAGATGCCAAGTGACCTGTTGAAAATGAAGACTCAACAGGTACCTGGTTTCTGTGCAACTCTTTCCTCCTGACTTCATCCATCAAATCCCTTTGTTTTCTGTATAGACGGTGAAGTTCATAGACCTGATTGATTCCAATAATATAAGCATATCAACAGGTCCACCAATCTTTAGACTGAACAAATAATTTAATGCAAAGAATAGATTCCGTTAAATCCCCACATCTAATGTGGAAAAAACTGAATCTTGCAACAAATTAGAGTTGATAGTGTACTAGGTAAGTATTATAAGACAAGCAGCCCTAAAGAAGCATGACAAGTCAAATTTTAATATTAAACACTTGTTTCATTTATTTTACTCATTAGGCTTAATCCTGAAACACCCTAATCATACCTCTAAAGCTACATGCTAAAGGCAAGATCCCAGAACCTTCATACCTGATTCTTAAACACGGCCTCATGCTCGAGCATAGTCCGCTTCACAACATCCCTATCATATGCTGAACGTGCATCTGCACTTGATAGATAACTATTACAATACTGCCCATTTGTCAGTGGTTTATCTCCATAAAAAAATGGCCAGCCACAACTGCTGGATTCCTCATTAAGATCCCTCATTGAGTAGTGTCCTGGAAGGCTCTGAACTTTGGTTTCCATCGCTGAGGACAGTTACAAGCAAATGAGTTTTCTAGCAAGATTAAATAAATGATGCATGGCTCCCCAACCCAACACAACAACATCCTAATTCATGCAGTAATTTTGAGTCATATAGCAAATATCCACTTTGATCACATTCCTAATGTAGCATCGGATCGAATACAATCTCTAAAGTAAAATCATATAACTGAAGCACAAATCCAGAATTAAAGATGGCATGTAACTTTTAAGCACAGAACAGTTCAGTTTTCACCAAATTTTGAACTTAAATTGCTTGGCCATCTGAGGAAACTCCTCTGCACACATACAAAAATAACTGTACTATAAAAGAATTACATGTTTGTCACTTTATTTCAACTACATTGGTCTACAAGTATAATTTTGATCATATAAACGTGTATTCATATCCAGCATTAACGAAGAGCATTTTAAGTACATTTGTCAGTTAACTTTTCCACAAGAGATTTTTCAGAGTCCGATTAATTAAAGAACATAATGCTGCAAGCAAAACCATGAAAGTTATAAAGTAAATAAATAGAGAACAAGGGTTCCAAGTTCCAACAGACAATCTTTTTTCCCCTTCTTCGCTTCCTATATTGTGCTTTTCCTACTGCATCATATCCTTCCACATGTACAAGATGCAAATATGTTTACAGATAGGACTCCAATTTACCAAGGTCAAACTTAAAGTCCCAAAATGCATGATGATGAAACCCATATTTTCCATTAGCAGTACCACATGAATCTAAATAGTACTTCCTTCCTTCCAACTCTAGACTCCATTTGTATAGAAAGTGGGTGTAGACTTTTACAGAGACAGGAATAAAACAGCGTGATATAACATTCAATTGGAAACATGGACTTCCATATCAGAGGCAAATAGGGAACTAGCATATGCTAGATTTAGCCAAAGTCCTTCATCCCAAGATACAATTACAAGAATCCAAAATGATTGACTAGGGTCAAAGGCTTTAACTGAAATGCTGCATGACAAAGAGAATATAAAACAGATGCAAAGTGTCAAGAACACAGCTTTTGGCCTTTGGAAAAAAAAAGCTCCGAAAGGGAGTGTTGTGGCACCAAACTCTGGAGAAATGGCAGCACCGAAACATTTTTCTTGTAAATAATTTATGCCCAAAAACATATCTCCCAATCAATAATCTTAAATTGTAATTTTCAAAAGCCAAGACTATATGAGCTGCCAAAGAAAATTCACTAGTCTTCATTAGTAAAATCCTTCTCACATGTGAAAAGTTCTAATAGTAACAAGACATTTCCCCCAAAAATAAACATCACTGAATTTACCAAAATATAGGACTTGGGGATGAGATGCAAAAAAATCCTCAAAGACTGAGAAATAAGTATTTCTCTTGTAAACTCCGACATCTAAAAACCCACTAAAGATACTATTATACCCTAGGTGTTTGTACTAAGACACTAAGCAAGTCATACAAATTGGCCTTAACTAAGAAATGAGAAAACTATTCTTCCAACAAAATCTCAAGCTGAAAAAAGCTTTCGACATAATCCAATATATTTATGTGTGAGAAGTTTCACAAGAATATTAATGTAGGACAGAGAACACAAATTTGCGGCATTCATTAAACTCATACAGCAAGCAACAGACTGCCACACAAGTGATTCTCAGAACTCCTCGCATAGTAGATGACTTACTCAAATAGAAGACTTGCTCATTCTTTCAAAGTGCACCAACGTTCATCTTAACTTAGCTATTAACTCCAGGCACAAGTAATTTCCAATATCTTCGTAAAATTAAGAGCCAAAGAGCTTAGAGATTAAACATCCAATTGAACATCACAAGCTCGTCATTGCAATGAAAAATGTTTTATGGAAGTTATAAACCCAGCAACATAAACTAGGTGAATGAAAGTGAACTGTAAGTTCAAGGGAATGAACAACTAGGTAAAACAACATGATCTTCCTTTTGTCCGTAGTTATGAATTCAAGTCCTTTCTGGGTGCAATTAAAGCAAAAGGCACGCCCCCACAAACACCAGAAAAGAAAGGGGAAATACCATAGTAAGATACAAACAAACAGAATCAATGTACAGACACAACCCCCAGCTGAGATTGAAATATGCACGAGAAATAAGAAGTGTTCGGTCAGGAAAAAAGAGAACGCAAGTGAATGATAAAATTTAACGAAACAGATCCAATACAACAATCATCAGAACCAACAGAACAGGCAAAATCAAACTCAAGGCATTCAAGCTTTTTAAAAAAAAAAAACAAAAACCCGAAAGCAAATTTAAAAATAAAACAGATTAAGTGAGAGGCTCAGTGAAATTAAGCCCCCAAGCAAATAGGAACGGAGGAATTTTATCGCGGTCGAGGAAGAACGAATAGCTAGGTATAAACTAAGTAAAACAAAATTGAACAAAATCAAGTGTGAATAATCCCAAAAGTTAATTAAACTAATCAGAGAATAAAAGCAAAATTACCTCAGACCCACATCCTCATAGGACTCCTCGTCGAGAATCCGTGACGGATTCCGCCATTAACGAAATCGCCACATCGAAGCAAAAATTTGAGTACGAGAGTCGCACTATCTGGAACGAAAAGCGAAGCTAAAACCGATAATTATCGAAGAAATAACCAAGTGCGAGAAGCATAGATCGTCATAGGGTAGAAGAAGAAAGAGAAGGAGATTTCGATCTACTGGGCCACACACTTTTCCCTCTCTCTCTCTCTCTCACAAACACACACAGAGACAGACCCAAGAAAGAGGAAGCAATAGAGAAATGAAGAAATCTGAATTGTTTTAATATAATTAAATTTCTTTTTCTGTAGTTAGAGAGAGAGAGAGAGAATCAGAGAATGGGAGGAAATTGTTGAAGAGAGAGATCCCAGATAAGAAATCTTCACACAAACAAACGACCTTCTAAGAACAGTGACATGAAATTTGTCAACATCCGGTCTCCTTTTATTCTCTGCTTTTTCTTCGCTTCTCTCTCTCCTATTTCTCTCTTCCCTTTTATATAAATACCAATTTATTTCTCTGTGAATCGAACGGCAAAATCACCATTTTCTAGATTCTCTCCTTGCTTTGCTTTTTGATCATTTCTTCACTCTATATAATTATATACTCTTAAATTTATGTAACTGAAAATCTCTTTTGTATTTATGGACATGGTATATTCTTTACTTCCTGATTTATTGCTAATTTTTTCCCATTCACTTAAAACAAAATATCTTAAGTCTTTACACACAAGTCAGTCAATAATTACTCCTGTCACTCTGACTTTCTGGATCATATTATTTCAGGGAAAATACCATATTTTGGAGTATTTCAATTTTTTTTAGGACTTTCACCCTCATTAGGCTTCTTTTTTTTTTTGGTAACAAGATTAGGTTTATTAAGTTCAAGGTAGAGTGCACTTATTTTAAAACTTCTTGCAAAAGTATGTTACAACAATGGTAATCATGATACACAATCCTTTAATATAGTGATCATATGTGAGAATAGCCACAAGATTAAAAAAAAAAAAAAAAGTGTGTATCTTGTCTTGAGTTTAATGAAGTGCATATATATGTATACAAAGAATGTCGAGATATTTTAGGAATAATATCTCCAATATTAAGAAATATAGTCATTAATCATTATGCATTTGAAGAGTATATTTTATAATTATAAGAAAAGATCTCGAAATTACTATGATCATGAAAAAAAATGACATTTGTTTACGAGTACACTTTCACTTGAATAAATATTATTAGAACTATTTAAAGTTATCGGTGTATATTTTAAAAAAAAAAAAAGTTTAGTTGAGTTGGACTCTTGAAGCTCACCAAGGTCACGGCAAGCCTCAAGGTTCTATGAACGCTTACAGAGATACTTACAGATAGCCTACTAACAAGGTTTTCACATCAACAGCGGAATTCGAACTCACAATCTTATGGGTTATAAGTTGACTCCTTACCAACTGAGCTAACATTTGTTGGCAGTATATATCTTTATTCAAACAATACTTTTTTGCTTGGCGAAAATCAACTATACATTTAAAACTAAAGATATGCTTTCAAAATACAAATGAATACATTATTAATTTAATCCCTATATTATACATCTATTATCTATTATTACTTTAATTATCAAATCGTTGAAATGATTAAAAATTAGTTCTTAAAAATTTATCTCTGGTTATAATTTAACCTCTAATATAATAATTAGGGAAATGCAATAGAAAGATGGTGTTTTTAAGCTAATCAATTCATGAGTCTATCTCTCTCCTTTGTTATAAAATAGAAATTCAAAAATAAAATAAATAAAGTGACATCACATGAGAGAGATTGACTCATAAATTGATTAGCTTAAAAACACCACCTTTTTATAGCATTTCCCTAATAATTAAAGTATTAATTTATCCAAAAACAAATTGATCTATCTTGATCTGAGCACACTATTTAGTTTGTTTTTTTTTTTTTAAAAAAAGCCTTGGGTTGCTTCAACAGCAGGCACAACAAACTTGACAAAACTATCTTTATAAGATAGTTGTTAAGACTAGATTGGGAGTGATTAATTAGTGTAATTTTTTAATTACTTTTGATAGCATTGATTTTTTTAATTAAAAAAAGGCTTTTGAAGGCAGTGTTCAATTGGTTAATACGGCGGACAAGAGAGTGTGGACCCCTACAGACTCTGGGAAATACCCTCATGTCTACGAGAGAATTACCAAAATAGGATTTAGCTGTTTTTTTTTTGGCCAATATTTAGGTGTTTCTCTTTTCTTTTTCTAGAACTTTGATTTCAAAGTTTAAAATTTTTAGATTAAACTTAAGGGAGTATTACATTAATTAATTGAAGTATTATATTTTTGTTTTCTTTTATCTCTTTGCTTTATTAACGATAAGATTTTTTTTCAGGCCAAAAAAAATAGATAAGAATTTTTTTAGGTTTTGGGATATTAAAATTAAAATTTAGTAAAATAGAAAGGGAGTACAAAAAGAAGATATGGTGGATCTTATAAGCAAATTATTGTGTTTAATTAATTTCTTTGTTTGACCTTTCTTATCCTTTTAGGGAGTAGACTAATTAAATTATGGGATATGTAAATTATGCTGAAGTGGTGTGTTTTATAGCTAAAAATTTTTGCATTTTGCGATATATAAAATATTATTTTATAAGAACTGCAAGATTTAAAGTCTAAAATACAATATTTTAACATAATTTAGCAAAATCTTTCCCTGCGTTTTAAAGTGTTTCAGAGAGAAAAAAAAAACAAATATCTTAGAGATATTGCTTAAGATGTAACCAAAGTACCAAACATTTATTAATATTCACTACTTTTCATATTCTCAGTGCATTTTGACCGGCCAGTATCTTAAAAAGGTAAAAGCAATCTTACAAAGATTTTAAACCTTTAAGAGATTAATTTTGTACCGTTTAATTATCTCGATATTTTAACTTTGTAAAATATTTTTTCAATAATCATACATAGTACTTTTTAAAACATAATCTAACAATAAATAGATTTAATGGATCTCTTCCATTTACAATAATTTTCTTTAAACTAAAAAAAAAAAAGAAATCATAAAATCCAATAAAGTGGTAAAGTACTTTTGTTTGGAGTTTGAAGGCTTTTTGTGATTGGTGGATTATGGAAGGATCCTCTTCCTCCCTGTCCTCATTCTATTCTGCTTCTCAGAGTACTTACTACTGTACCTCCTCATGCAACCCCAAAAAAAAAACATATAATTATATATATATATATATATGTGACTTTGACGTGCCTGCTTTTCATTGGCCAATTTTCTGCTTAATTTTTACCTTTTAAAACTGAAAATGTATTTATATATATTAATTTTTTTTTATATAAATCAGATTATATGTTATTGATAACAATGGTCATGCATTAAAGAGTTAACGATTTGACACAAAATGTTCTCTATGCCTAAATATGAAATTCAAACTCCCAACACTAGTTGTTTTTCTTCTTAAATTCCCCTAACACCAATTTAATCATGTTGTATAAAATGCATATGATTTTACTTGTTGTAACTCAGTTGATAATATAAGTTGATTATGTCAAGAAAAAATTGAGTTCAATCCTCATATAAAAGAGAAGAGGGCGAAATTTTATTGTGACGAGACTGAATGGAATTATATATGTGGTCTTTAGTAATGAGGTTTAAATAGTGGTGATAAAAAAAATAGAATACTTGAAAGATTTAAGTTAATATTACTTGAGAAATAGAATAACCTGATAATTTAGCTTCAAACGACGCATGCAATTCTAAGCTTGATGAAGCAAATGATGAAATAAAGTGACTAAATTATTTGATGTGGCAAGTTTATGTTGGTATTTGTATGGTGAAGAAGTTAATTTTGGTGTTAACTTTTGATGAAGTAGCTCCTAATTACTTTAAGAGCAATTGCTTAAATTTCATCAGAACAAACATCCTAATCTATTTAGGTAATTGTCCAAAAATTGTTAAGTTCACATCTACAACACCAAAATGAATAATATAACAAATTTGACCTCTTATAAAAACACTTTTTTCACTTATATGAGGTATTTTTTATCATCTCTAACCTTGACTCACTTATTATTACTATTTGTTGTGCTTTTTTCTCTTTTTGCATGTTATCAACGACTGTCACCATGTTAGGCGTAATTAAAACATGTGGATACAAAAATGTAATTTCAATAATCAAAAAATAAAAGAAACGTAAGCTGAGAACTTAACTAAGACATGATCCAACAAAATAAGGTTGGGATAGTCTGAAGGTTTTTTTGTACGAAATAGCATCAACAGGTGTAATGATTTTCATATGCTGTATTTATGGGGTTTCCAGAAAAAGGATAAATCCATTTATGACCGTAACCAAAAAGGAAAATAGCATTTATATTTTCACCTTTAATTCACCTAGCATTCCTTTTAAAAATTTAAAAATAACATTTATAAACAGAAGAAAGTTCACTATTAAAAAAAATGTGTATGCAGATTACTAATAATTAATAACAATTTTTTTTTTGATAAACTATGGAATTTATCCGCTTATCCATGTAACAATTTAGAATTTAGACAAAGAGTAATCTCGTTCGCGCCAAATAACAAATAATATTGACTTTAGGAAGCGTTTGCTACACGGATTATTTTTTCATTCTCGATAATTGTATTCATGGGAATGTGATTCCTAGGAATATGATTCCAATGAATATAAATTTATTTGTTTGGATGAGTTAAAACAGTGGGATTATTTTGCAATATTCTTATGAATATTACAATTTTGTGTTTGGTTCAACTTTGATGATTCAGGAAAAATTTGATACTTTTTCCAAATATGCTCTTGACTTTTTATTCTCAAATAACAACTTATCATATGCAAAAATTCTCCAAAACAATTAATAAGAATACTTTGAAAAAATGTTATTTGTTTTGACATCGTTAACGAATTATCAAGAAAATACGATTTCAAAACATAATATCATAGTTCTTAAAATTAAAAAATAGTCTAAAAAATCATTGCTCAAAATATAACTATAATTGTCAAAATAAAACTTAATTAGTTAGGTTTGACAAAGAAAATAAAATTAGATGAGAGATGGAAAGAGTTTGTATAACAAAATTTAATTAGCTAAGTTTAATGAGGGTAAATTAGTCATTTTAGGTGGACCAAAATAATCTCATCTCATGGGATTAGGCTAATTCCACCCCCTAGGGTGGGATTAAAAAAGAACTATTTTAGGAAATTATACTACTTCTGAGAATACAATATTCTCGGGACTAATTTTTTAATCCGCGTACTAAACGCATGATTAATCTATGTCGAAGCTCCTATTTCCGGGACTATTTTTCCAATCCGTATACCAAACGCCCCATTAAAGTTTAGATTAATAACAGATATTTTGTTAACATAGTGCAGTTTTTTTTTTAATCTAATGTCCTAAAGATACACATTGCAAGTCAACGTTAATTCCACTAAGCTAGATTAAATATCGTGTTTCCTAGAAAACTACATAATTATTGGGTGACATTGCAATTATTCAATATCATCATATCATGCAAAACGAACTTTATTAAAATGTAGGTCAAAGGATCATTTTGATCCTAAATGTATGTTTTAATATTCATTTTGGTTGTTTATGTTTTAAAATATTCAAACTAGTCATAAATGTTGGTAAAATGTGTGTTTTGGTCTCAAACTATTGAAGTTGATTGTATTTTTTTCGTCTTTCATTTCAAGTTTAAAAGACTTGTTAAGAGTAACTCGTAGCTTTAAATTTATTGCATTCGAACTTAAAACGAGAGAAATATAATAATTTTGCTTGTTTGATTGTGAAATAAGTGGTATACTTTTAGAACTGATTTGACCTTAGCTCATTTACTGATAGCCCCAGTTGGATAGATAAAGTATTGTTTGAGAATATTACGTAACTCTAAATTTATCACATTTGAATTTAAAACGAGAAAAATATGACTATATTTAATAGTTTAGGACCAAAATGAAATGTTTTACTAACATTTAGGACCGATTTGAATATTTTTAAAATATAAAGAACCAAAATGAATATTAGGGCATACATTTAGGACTAAAATGACCCTTTAACCTAAAATGTATAAGGAAATTGCAATTTCACATATAATTTGGTGTGAAGGTAAAAGTTTATCCTTTAAAAAAATACGTAATTTGTTAATTTAATCCTATAAATTGAATTTGTATATTTTAGTACATAACATACTAAATTGTACAAAATTTAAAAACATTAACTGATCATTTTACTTGAGCTTATGTATTCAACTGAGTAAATCGTGAAACTCCACGATTTAAAATAGAATATTGCACTTTTAGGAAAGTAGAATCAAATGTCTTCTTTTGAGAATGTTCCAGTGTTATCTTTTGGGTTCAGTATTTATTTATTTATTGATGAGAAAACTTATTATTCCATAATTTAATTTTTACTGAATTAATAATTTAGTTCTTAAAAAATAAAATAGATTATTTAATTT
>QANZ01012333.1:10758-31376 GCA_003254925.1 Chamaecrista fasciculata
GAAACAAAAATCAGGTGCAGTCCTTTAACTACTCAATTCAATAAAGTTCTAATAAATATTAAAAAAACAATAAAGAAATATTATCTTAAAAAACAAGCTAAATTGCACTGAGACCCTTGAGTTTTAAGTCGAGAGTATGAAATACCCTGAAATTTTAAAACTTGACAAAAAAATCTCTTGGGTTTTCAACTTTATTCACTCATAACCATTGAGTTTTAAAACTTGACAGAGATACTTCTTGAACTTTCAACTTTATTTACTTTGAACCCTTGAGCTTTCAAAAAAGTAAAGCTATTTAAAGGATCCTAAGGGTGCGTTTGGATAATGGCATTTCAAATACCATGGAATTTCAAATGCTAGGAATTTGAATTACCTTCATTTCAATTCCTTGCATTTAACAATACCATATTTGGATAACAAGTATAAATTTAAATTACCATTATTTAAATTCAATTTTTTAATTATATTTTGATACTCAATCAAATTTTTTTTTTTTCAATTTCAATCCGACCGGGCCAGTCCGAGTCGAATTTTTGAGTTGGGCCAGCCCGAGTCGAGTTTTTCAAAAAATTTCGCTCGGCCCGACCCGGCTCGAAAAATTCGTCTCGGGCTGTCCCAGCTCGAAAGATTTGTCTCGGGCAGGCTCGACTCGAAAAATTCTTCTCGGGCCGGCTTGGTTCGAAAAATTCATCTTCGGCCGGCCTGGCTCGAAAAATTCGTCTCCGGCCGGCTCGACTCAAAAAACTCGACTCAGGCTGGCCCGACTCGAAAAATTCGACTTGGGCCAGACCGGCTCCAAAAATTCATCTCGGGCCGGCCAAGCTCGAAAAATTCGTCTCGGCCCGGTCCGGCTCGAAAAATTCGTCTTACACATGTCCATAGGAAGATAGAAAGGAGATTGAGAGCACAAGGTGCATAGAAGAATTTTAACAATTCCACCTCTTGAGGTGGAATTGTAAATGCTATCAAACAATACCATCTCAAATTCCCAAGAATTTTGAATTACTAGTATTCTAGTATCCAAACAATGCATTTTAATTACTAGTAAAGTAAATACCCCCAAACAATACTTTCTCCCCAAACTTTACCTCATCCAAACACACCCTAAGTGAACAAAGTTGAAAATTCATTAAGTCTGTCAAGTGTTAAAACTCAGGGTCTTAGGTGATTACAATTAAAAACTCAAAAAATCTATTTGTCAAGTCTTAAAATTCAGGAAAGTTTTCTGTACCTGACCTAAAATTCAAGAGATCTTAGTGTAATTTAGCCCAAAAAAATATATATATCTATGTGCTATGGTGTTTTAATTAAAAAAAGATAAATATATAATTTGATCCATGAAAAATACATGGCTTAGGCAATATAACTTAATATCTTATGCCTATTTTTAAGAACTAATGTACAAAGACAAAATGGTTTAAATATATTGATTTTGTGACTTACTGACTTCCAATGACTAAAGAATGTAAAGTAGTCAAGAATTAATTTGTCAATTAATGTATTTTTCATAAATTAATTTTTATGTTTATCCATTAAAAAAATCTATTAATTATTATCAAAAAGTTTGATAAAAGCCAAGTGCCAATAAGTGATGCTTTAATGAAATGCCTTTTTATTTTAGTGCTCCATCATCATCTTCCACATTGAGAATCACTGAACCAATGAATACAAAAGAACTTTTACAGCCGAAAGCAGTGAGCAGAATCAGCCAAGAAGGTTACAGGTGGAGAATAACATAGAACAACACAAAAGCAAGAAGTTGCAAGTGAAGAGAATCCAATCCTGTTTCTCAAACAAAATTCCAGATTTTAAGTGATACCTTGATGTTTGAACTTTGAATGGATACTCTCTGTCAAGTTCATCTTTGATTCTAATTCTTGCTTTCTGCAAGTTAGCTAATTAATAACGGGAGAAAAGTTGGAAAAACTCATTTGTTTCTTGAATTTACACCGAGTCAACTAATTAGTCCTTGAATTGTTGTAATAGTCAACGATTTGGTACCTGGGTCAAATTCAGGAATCAAATAGTATAAATTTTGTACAAATTCAGGGACCAAAAAGTAGAGCTAGTTCAAATTCATATACCACATAGTATTGATTTAGTACAAATTCAGGGATCAAAAAGTATAAAATTAGTTCAAATTCAAGGACTAAATAGTATTAATTTCGTACAAATTCAGGGACCAAATAGTTGATAATTGAAATGTTTCAAAGACCAAATCGTGTATTTCAATTATTCAGGGACTAATTAGTTGACTCGATATATAAATTCCAAGATCAAATAACAGGTTTTCTCTAATAATGGCAGTATATATATGGAGAAAATTTGAAGACTGAATCAGATTACATATATATGGAGAAAATTTGAAGACTGAATCAGATTACATATAGAGGCTGGTTGGGGTTCCAAGTAATGCAAGGATTGGAAATGAAGAAAATCAAAAGTGAAGTAGATAAATCAAAGGATAAAATGCTGAGAATCCACTTAACTTTAATCATTATGCAAAATACTCCTTGAATTTTGAACAGTGAGAAAGACCTCTGTACTATTAATCTTGTGCAAATAACTTTTTCTGTTAAATTTTTCTTTTAAAAAATAATAAAAGAAAATTACTTTTTGTTACATTTATTAATTATAACAATAGTTAATTCTTAGTTTAGGTCATATTTAATAAAATAAAACAATAGTCATAAAATGACAAAGAAACTTGTTTTTTTTTTTAATAAAAATATTAACAAAAAGGGATATGTTGGACAAAATTAAAACTTAAAAGTTCAGAAGATCTTTCATCACTCTCCAAAGTTCAGGATGTTATGTTTTTTGGTCCAATGGCAAAAGTTAAGATGATTTTCTGCATTTGAGCCTAAATCAAACTGTATAAAGTTTATATAACAGGTTACTTTATTGCTGCAGAAAGAACAGTAAAGTAAAATCTGCGTATGGACTTCAAGATATGTAGTTTTAAGTGCCATAATTTTTTCCCTTTGGCCAAAGTTTCAAGTCCCTAATTGGAAATATGAGATTATGGAATTGAGGACTTTTCAGAGCTTCAAATCACACACCCAAATAGAAATTTGTGCAGTACTCAAAGGACAGAACTTTCGTGAAGTTTCTAAAAAAGCATTTACACTGCATATATATATATATTTTAAAAAAAGATAGTTTTATCATCTCCAATTCACTATATTCACCACAAATATCCCAACAATGTGTTTTATTCTTGGTAAACCGAAGATTACAACTCAATAGTACCAAAAAAAATATAAGAAAGAAAATATAGAAAAGAGATTAATCACTTACCCTAGTAAGAGGAGCACAGAACTTGCGTCATGCTCAACTTGTTTATTATTCTAGCACTGGGAATTTATTGTACTATACTCTCAACTAATTTTTATACCTAAACATAATGAATTTCTATAAAATTTAAAAAATGATTGAATAGATATACTTGTTAAACATCACAGGAATGAGCCAATGCAAGAATCTATGCTGCATTCAGGCTACTATTTGCTCCTGCTCCACATTAAATTGCTCGAGCCAAGCCGGAATTACATCGGCTCCATTGTCACGATGACATTGCATTTGCTGCTGCTGCTGCTGTTGTTGCGCTTCGACTCTAAATTGACCGGAATCAGCCGGCGGAGCATCCTTCACCAGCGAATGAACCCAAGAAACATCTGGTTCATCAGCATGTTCTGGCATTCTGGCATTAGTATTACTATTGCTTCGAAATCCGAAAGAAGCGGATTTCCTCAGCTTATTCAGCTCTTCTCCGTGGATGGTCCAGTCCAATTTTCCATTAGGAGAGCCCCAATCTGGGAAGACAGAAGGCTTCTTTGCAGCAGAAATCGGAGAAGTAAGCTCCGGGGGATGGTTCACCACACTGCTGCGCTCAATGAAGCTCTGGCTTCGCTTAGAAAATGCAGCAAGTCTTGGATTCATGACCATTGTGGCTGCTGCTGCTGCTGCCCCGGATCGATCATTCCCCGAAGGTGGTGATCCCATCATATTTGAATTGGTTGGGCTCGAAGAATAGTTTCGCATTGCCTGGATTCCGGTTGGAGATTGTAATCCTAGAGTATCCAGTGAGATACCTTGTAACTTGGGCAAAATTGATGGATCAACAGACCCAAAAATGTCTTCAAGTCTATTCAGTTCTCCAGCTTGATCACCCAGAGAAAATGGATGATTAGGAATGGGATTCTTCCAACCAGATGGGGAAGAAAGCCCACACATCTCATCCACCATTAGTTGCTGCCTAAGCCGATGATTTTCAAGTCCAAGAAAATCAACATCAAAATCAATATCTCTAGCATTCGAAGCAGCCTTCAATCTGCTTCTTGGAAGTTGCAGGGTAGGTACTACCACCCCATTGTATGGGGTCTGCCACATGGATCCACCGAGAGGAGAAGATGCACCGGAGGGAGTCAGAGGCGGTGTTGAGGTTGGAGGTAACATGACAGATTGAGAACTGAGCGAAAGAGGACTAAGCGGCCCGATATCCAGCGAACCGGGAGAACTAGTTAAAAATGATCTGGGAGAAGGTATAGCAGAACCGGTGGACGCATACAAAGGCCGTAGCTCCTCGGGCTTGTGAGCAAAGAAGCAAACTCTTCTTGAACAACCACTCTCATCCTTGCATAGCCGTGTCCTATACTGAGCAGGGTGAAGCCAGCATTCGAAAATACCATGTGCATACTCGCAGGAATCTCCCTTGCTGCAAGATCCTTTGCGAAACTCCGGGCAAGGAACACAGCTATAATGATATTTCCTAGGATCACGCCGCCTAGCATTTTCCCCAGGATGAACAAAGGGGCACTCAGTCCAGTCATGAGAATAAGCCCTTGAGCAAGGCTTCACTTTGAATGCATACATCCTGAAATCATCAGTACCATATATCCCACTCTTTATGTCCGGGAGAGAAAGATCAAACGGATAATCTTTCTTCTCGGTCCCATCTTTTGAAACAGCCCGAGGCGTAGCCATCATCATCATCATATCTTGCTGCTGTTGATCCTCCTTTTCCTCAAATGAAACACATACCTCATCAATTAACTCAGTACCTTTCAGTAATGCTTCAACTATCTTCTTCTTCTTCTTCGAATCGAAGGCAAAATTACCACCACCATAGACAATCAAGTCACAAGGCCGGTTACCATTAGCATCAACAGCAGTAACATCTGCACCAGCATCAATCAGAAGCTTGACAACCTCAGGGGACGAAGCAGAACCCCCGGCAACAGCACAATGAAGGGCGGTAGCTCCATCCGATCCGCAAGCTCGGTTAACATCAACACGGCCAGTTCCAAGAATATAGCTTACAACAGTCTTGCTTCCAAACATAGAAGCAATCATGAGAGGCGTTCTCTCTTCAAAACTCAATTTGTTAGAGCCAATCCTCCTCCCATACCACAAACCCACCTCATCAACATCAAGACCCTCTTGTTCAACAGCATCTTTGAGTCGCGATAAATCATCCGAGGCCGAGAATTCAAGCAAAACACAAGTTTTATTATAGTGAAGCCCCTCCATAATAACAAAACCCGTTAGAGAAGGTTTCCTCTTTGAGCCACTGCACATGGAAATATCTTTCCTCAAAAGAACCTGCAAATTTCACAGCAGATAACACGTTCAAGATGCTATTTTATTATCAGATACGATGATGTCTCAAAGTTAAATAAAAGAAACTTTCTTGAAATAATTCGTACAAGAACAAGAAAACGGATTAGGCAAAACAAAAGAAACTTTCCGGACGCTGATTTCTAGTTTTTGATGCTGCTAACGATGAGGAGGCATGTTCAAGAAATGAATCATCAAGAAATTTGTAACAAGTATTCGTTTAAAATAAATATATTCACATGACATGTACAAAAGAAAATTCTAAATTTAGCACGAATTCAGGCAAGTGAAGAAACGGAAAATTGTTATAAACGAAACCGAAATGTTATTATCTTAAAAAGTACAAACTTAGAAATTGTGGTTTTAGTTACACCAGTAAACAACCACACGCAGTCACCGAGACCCAAAATGAACAAATATCAACCCCAGAAAATCATCATAAACAACTAAGCAGAACGAATTGCAAAGACCAGATTTTTGCAAAAACCCATTAACGAAAATAAGAGAAATTATGATGAAGTAATCAAAAAGCATATACCTTTGTGATGTGAGAAAAAGAAAAAACAGCAACGAAGGAGGGTATAGCAATTAGCAAGGAAGGCAAAGTGAGGGTTTTGTTTCTGGTTTTAAGTTCAACGCTTTAGAGAGAGATAGAGAGAAGAAAAAAGAGAGAGAAAGGAAGACTTTTCGGGCTCCTTGTCTTCTTTGATGGGTTTGGGTCAAAAAGTTGATCCCACATTCCCATCTATCTACCTCACCGGCTCTTTCATTTTTCTCAATTCCATTTCTTCTTCTTCTTCGTTCTCTTTTAATTTTTTAGTGAATTAACAATTTGATCCTTAAAAGATCACTAAATTAACAATGTAATCCTTAAAACATTACTAAACTAACAATTTGATCCCTAAAAAGTTGAAATATACAAAATCATATATATTAATTAGTCCCTTTTATGGACTAAAAATTATATTATTTTAATTTTCCAGAGACTAAAAAGTATACCAGTTTGATATTTTAAGGACTAAATGTGTATTTTTAATTTTTTAGGGATCAAGTTGTTGTTTGATGATCTTTTAAGGACTAAATGTGTAATTTCATACAAATAACTATTCCTTTTAAGGTTTTCATTTAAAAAATTATTGTTATTATATTTTACATTGATTAAAGGCCTTAATTCACATTAGTCCCAAAAATATGGGATAGATTTCAAATTGGTTCAAAACATTTTATTACTTCAAATTGGATTTACATGTTTCTATAATTTTTTATATTTGGTCTCAAATTACAAAATGCAGTCATATCTCTCTTATTTTAAAAGTTCAAATAAAACAAGTTTAGAATTATGAGTTGCTTTAGACGAGTCCTCCTTTTATTCAATTGAGACTGTCAACAAATGAGTTTAAATCATATCTCGAAAGTGGGTCATTCATTTCACAGTAAAATGAATGAAATTGGTTATATCTCTTTTTTTTGTGAGGAAAATTGGTGATACCTCTTTCGTTTTAAATCTAAATACGACTCATTCGAAATTATGTGTTATTCTTAAGGGATTTTTTCTATGTCTAGTTGAAACCGCTAGCAAATGAAGTTAAATCATACTTCAAAAGTATAAAATATCCAACTTAATAAGTGCATTTAAGTCAAAATAAAATCAATAAAAAAATTAAACAAAAAATAATTTTATTTCATAAACTTAAATTTAAATATAGTACAATTTAATATAATTTCTAATTTCAATCTAGTCTTTAGTATAAAGAATGAGATTAGTCTTATAATTCTACTCATATCAATTTATCCTCCTTAAAATTTAATTCAATTCGAAATTTAGTATATAAAATTTTGTCTCATCTTATATTATATGGCTCCACCCCTTTCTGGTCGTCCATGTTTAAAACTATATAGTCTATGAAATTAAAAATAAGAGAAAATTTACTATTTGGTCTCTTTTTCTTTACTAAGTTAACAATTTAGTCCCTTATTTATTTTACATACATATTTGCGTGCCCGTTAGGGCACGCAAAGCCCCTAGTCATATGAATAACTGAATAACGTCATGAAATTTTAATTTATTTATCTTTTATTTTACTTGAATTATGTGTTACTTACCAATATTTGTGCAACATCACTTTCTAAAGTTAAAAAATGTTACATATTTTAGACATAAAAAAATTATGAGTATTATTATTTTGTAAAGTTTATCATTTTTTAGTTAGATATACATTTCTAAAAATTGACAATTAGTTACATTCTCACCTTCACCATATTATATTTAGATTTATTTCAAGGCCAACACAAATGAGAATGACAAATTGGTTAGATAATAATTATATTCAAATGAATTGTAAACTTTTGCACTCTTAAACAGTTTTTTTTTTTCTCGAAAGAACTTCAACAAAAACAGCAAAATAACATCTGAGTACAAAACAGGAATAAGAAAGCAAAGTTTTTAAGTTATGTACATTTATTAATTTTACATTGACAGAAATTTTGTTTTTGTAAAATCTTTAACATTAGAACTTCTTCATTGTTAAAAATATTGGATAAATTACATTTTGGTATCCTATGGTTTGACCCCATTTCACTTTGGTACTCTGTGGTTTAAAACGTGACACTTTAGTACCCTGAGGTCTTCACCGTTACCCTTTTGGTACCCTGAATAATTTTTTCATTAATTTTGAACGAAATTTGGCTCATGACCTACACGTGAGCTCACTAAAACTCAATTTTATCCAACATTTAACCACAATAATAAAGATCAAACACATGTTTTTTGAAACTTAGCTCTAAATTTTCTCAGAACTTTCTTAGCATCTAACATCGAAATCATTCAAAACTTTCGAAAAGCATTTGTTTGATCTTTGTTGTGGAAAAATGTTGGGCAAAATTAAGTTTTAGTGAGCTCACGTTCAGATCACCTTCCAATATTCCATCCAAAAATAGTGAAAATTTATTCAAGGTACCAAAAAGTAACAGTGGAGACCTCAGGGTACCAAAGTGTCACGTCTTAAACTACAGGGTA
Organism: Chamaecrista fasciculata; assembly: GCA_003254925.1. Taxonomy (NCBI): domain Eukaryota; kingdom Viridiplantae; phylum Streptophyta; class Magnoliopsida; order Fabales; family Fabaceae; genus Chamaecrista; species Chamaecrista fasciculata. The sequence continues at coordinate 19,394 of QANZ01012333.1, forward strand.
CCAAAGTAGAATGAGATCAAACCACATGGTACCAAAGTATAATTTAAACAAAAATATATTGTAATTAAAAAATAGAAACACGAAAGAATGTTAAAAAATAGCAAAGCAATAGTAGTTACAAAATTATAAAATTAAAACCAAAAAGTTAATTGAAAATGTTGACAAATCTAATAATCAATATCCAGCTTTTCTCTATTTCTTTCCAAAAAGAAGAAGGTAACAAAAGGACATACAACTTTCGATAATAATTAATAATTAATAAATAAAGAATAAAGTAATAATTTGATCTCTAAAAGATCTGACAATTCAATCTCTAAAAGATTAAAATTTACAGTTTAGTCTTTAAAGTATTATAATAGTATACTTTTTAATTCTTAAAACATTAAAATAGTATACTATTTAGTCCATAAAAAGAATTAATTAGTATATTATTTTGATCTTTCAGAGATTAAATTGTACATTTCAATCTTTTAAGGATTAAGCTATCAATTCGATAATCTTTCGGGAACCAAATTATTAGTTTACACATAAATAAACCTCCACCCTCAAAATGCAATGTGACTAAAACAAGGTAAATAAATCAATAAAAAAAATCATGTGGGTCTGGCGGCTCATAATATCTACAGAATGATCAAATAATATAGCGACACGTGTATGTTGTTATCTAGGAACGGCCACACCGAAGCCGCCGTACCTGCTAATCCGGACGATCACAATGTACGCGTTTGTGGGTGACGTGGCTGTANCAACAACTTGATATAAATGTCTATCATACCAAAATAAGAAAACATTTGTCAAATGCCCAGAAATATAACAGTAAGAAAAATATATAGAAATTTCAAAAACAGGAGAGATTTACTTTTTAAAAAAAATTCGTAGCAGTGGACGGTTTAGCTTCCTTTCATAATGATTTGTTTATTTTTTTTATAATTGGGAGCAGTGCACGATTTAGCTTCCTTTTATAATCATACATCATACAATATACTAAATAAAAATACATCATTTAATACAAACAAAATCAAAAAATTTGCTGTCAATGGCATCATTCACAAAATAACGTGCAGGATAAGCAAGGAAAACCAATCAACAACACCATTATCACAGAAATATCGTGATGTTACAATACACTATCACTCCAACTGAACGGATTCAGGTAAATGTAAATTCGTGCAAGACACACTTGAAAAAATAAGATATTCAGATTCATCAACGATTTTGATTTTCATATATTAGAAAACACACTTGAAAGAATAAGATATTTACCATAGATTGAAACATCAAATAACGTCTATCATAGAGGAAACAATAAACACGCAAAGAAAAACAAACATATAAAAAATGTTGATATTGACGTTATATTGTTTGTAAATTAATCCAAAACAACAAATTGTATAAAAGTAAATATACCTAGTACCGTAAAATTTTTTATTTTGGCATATGCCTGACGATGCAGAAGAAACAATTTGTTGCACTACCACACTTTCGAATGTCAGTAAGAAAAGAAGCAACCCACAAATAAATGCATCAGGACAAAAAAGTAAAGATATAATTGTCTTATGAGTATTTCATCACACTTATTATATACAGTAATATAATAATGTACCACATTAATTGTGGATAATCATTAATCATTATTATCCAATAATGGCATGACTATGACCATCTCAGAAATTAAAATATATCGGATAATGTCGTACGATACCATTCCAAAACCCACACAAAACCTAAACCAACATCAAATAATAGACCCCATGAAAGCAACTCTCTCCTATGTTGGAATTTCAAACATCATTTTCATTAATATAATCGTAATTAAATATCGATCCTAATAGTGTCTCTATGCATGGTTTTTTCATTATATGAATATTATAGTAGATATAAAAATTGCATTTTAATAACATTTTCTTATTTCACCTCATGCTCACAAGTACAAGTCATAATGTGTGTACCATATAATAGGTTTGCTTGAATATCAGTGAAAGAGTGTAATACTATGAAGAGTTATTCTCACTAGTATATATATATATATAAACACTTTTTTTTACGTATTATTTTTAAAGAGTATTGTTTTTATTTAGTTGGAATTTTCAACAAACGAGATTAAATCAATTTCAAAGTAAGTTTTGTAGTCAAACAAGCGAAATCAATTATAACTCTCTTGTTTTATGTCCAAATACGACAATATTAGAGCTACCACTTACTCTGAATGAGTTTTTTTACCTCTAATAATTAATCTAGTTGACAAGTCAATCTTTCAAATATTGAAATATACATTTTAGTCTCTAAAAGATTATAAAGGCATACTCTTTAGTCTATGAAAGATTAAAGTATCGGTATGAATTTTGAAGCAATACTTTTATAACCAACTTTGTAAAAAACTCTTGTTCAAAAAAAACTTTGTAAAAAACTCTAAATATGTCTGTTTGGGCTTTCATGGAAACAGTCATAGTGAAATAATATTGTATCTTAATGGGTCATGTGCAAAGAATTGGGCTTTCCAGACAAAATCTTTTGAAGAGTCTTACAATTTTTTTTAAGCCTGAAGTTGAAATTTTTTTATTCATTTGTCATCACTGCAGTATGCAATTAATATTCCTAATCTACTTTCCTCTTGTTGTATTTTTCTCTTTATTAATTATTATTAAAAAATCTGCGTAGCCATAAGGTTTTTTTTATAAGTGTTTTGAAGATTTTTTTATTAATATTTGCCACATTAATAAATAAGATATATAGGAGAAAGAAAATAACACCTAAAAAAAAATTGTTGTCACATCATCATGCCACATTATCTTTTAACAGAATAATTTAATGGAAGCTATAACGGTAGGACTCATATGAAACACAAATAAAACATATAAGATCAATTTAAATAAATAAAACATAAAAGACCAATTTAAAATCCACATACATAAGTGCGACCAATATGAAATTTCGGCCTTTAAAATTCTGTAATATATAAGGCCCCTATATAATTGATAGTTTTAACTCTAAATGATTGTCTTAAACAATATTTCTAATTCTTCCCAACACCTAAGCAATAACTTATTTTGTTTAGTAAAAGTTACACCAAACGTCATAACAATGTTTTAACTATAGCTTCTTATTTTGTTTAGTTTTACTCTCGAAGTTAAAGTATCAATTAGCCAAGAAAATCGCCCTCTAACTAATTTCTATTTAAATTCTTCCTCTTATCGCTCTTTGCCTTTGTTTTTCATACAAATTGAGTTTACATGAGATATTAATATAGAATGAAGAGAAAAAATAGGTTCTCCACACAATAATTTTAGCCTCATAAATTTCTCACGCATTGCACTATAAATACCTCCCATAGTAACTAGACATATAATGAATTAACAAAAACTAACAAATCAAAGATGACTTCATCATCATCACACCCTAACCCTAATAACATGGTCTTCACCATCTTTGTCATTTCCTTGACCATAGCCACATCATCTTATGTTGCCCTAGCCCAAAGCTCCCCTCAAGACTTTCTTGCTGTACACAACAAGGCTCGCGCCGAGGTCGGTGTGGGGCCGTTGACGTGGAACCTGTCCCTCGTGGAGTATGCTCAAAACTACGCGAACTCAAAGATCGAAAATTGCGAAATGGAGCACTCCATGGGGCCTTATGGTGAGAACCTAGCCGAGGGTTATGACAATATGGATGGAGATGCTGCTGTTAAGTTTTGGCTCACTGAGAAAGCTGATTATGACTATAATTCAAACACATGCAAAGGAAAGGAGGCATATGAATGTGGCCATTATACACAAATTGTATGGCGTGACACAAAATCTGTTGGGTGTGCTAGGGCTAAGTGCAAGAATAATTGGATGTTTGTGATTTGTAGTTATTATCCAGTTGGCAACATTGACGGTCAAAAACCATATTAATATTAGAGAAAACTTATTATTCGGTATCTGAATTTAGTTATGATATATGATTTAGTTACAAGTTCTTCATTGAACATTTAGCCGTTTAAGTCATCCGGTTAATATTTTCTACTCCAGATTGATAAAAATTACTCTCTTATAAAAAATGATGTAATTTTTATTTGAAGATGAAATTACCATCAACACATTCTTCGTAATAAAGAATGTTCAAACTCAGACGTTGCAAGATCATTTTTGTTTTAAATTTATCACTAGCCCGAACTTGTAACTTTCTGTAAATGTGAAGTTCTTAACTTCTTATTATACAGTTCTTTTATTGTAAACACTAAAATTCATTTGTTTGTTTTACATATTGTCTCAAGTTTTTTTTTAATAAAAAAATTCTGCCATGATCTCTTTTTTGGTCAACATTGAAAGTCATTGTACTTAGCCCAGACCACAGATAGAAGCCCAACTTATTCTTTCATTTGGCACCTTTTTACTTTCTCTTCTTCTCAAGCTTGTTTACTAAAATTCTATTTTTTTTAAACATTTAGCAAAAAATATTTTTTTCCCTTAAATTTTACATTAATTTTTAATTTCTTCACTAAAGTATGTTTGCCATCAATTTCATCTTTAAAATTTCATATTTTAATCGTTAATCCTTACTTCGATAGATGACTTGATAACAAACTCTGAATATATTTTAGAGAACATATTAACAATGAACTCAAACTTTGGAGACATATCTAATACTATACTCAAAGTTTGAAAATACATTTGACAATAAATTTTAAAAGTGTGAATAGTTTGTTATCAAGTTATTTGACAAAATTAAGACAAAAAATAAATTCAATCAAAATATAAATTTGATAATATAGAAAGAAATGATGCATTGAAAGACACCATGCCCTAACTAAGGGCATGACAAGGACACCACGTCCTGGGCATGGTCGCCTAGCAGGCCACCATGCCCTAGGCAAGGACATGGTCGCCCCATGCAAGGGCACAGTGGCCCAACCTGGGCGACCATGCCCAGAGGAAGGGTCCTCCTGTAGGACCCCGACGTCAAGCAAACTGTGTACGTAATCCGCTTCCGGAAATCATGAATTCTTATGAAAGATTCGCCTAAGTATCTCCAAGATACGTCTGCATATATTTAACAAGATATCTTCCCCGAAGTATCAAAGCTAAACTGATTCTCCCACAATCAGTGGGATACCAAATCCCAAAAATATCAGACTTACCCATAGTCGCCCTCACTATAAAAAGCCTAGTAAGGATCGACTAAAGGTAACGCATTCTACTCAGTCTAGACTGAGCAGCACCCTGCTGTTTTTTAAACAACTGTAAGAACAAAATTGAAAATTGATATAAAGGTTAGAGAAAAAAAATACTTTTATCTAATCATTTTATACATCTAAAATTATATAAAAAAATTCTAATTTTAACTCCATTTTCTCTTTTCTTTCTCAGCTGATTGCGTTTCCTCATGAATAAACTGCAGATACATGGCTGAGTAGACTCTGAGGTTCAAGAGGGATTTAAAAACTGTAATTATAGATGTCATTTTGGAAAAAAGAATGAACAACTTAAATACAATTCTATATCTTAATCAGTTAATCATGTTTTTTTTTAATTACAAAATAATAAAGGAATATTTTATGATTAAGTCTTCTAAATTTTCTTTTTGCTTTATTTTCAGCAAAAACTTAATACTGAAAAAATAAATTACACTTAAATCTCATCTAAAAGAATATTAAATTTCACTAATAGACAGCAGACCAAAAACATGAATATATATATATATACCTTAGTAATATACCAACACCAAGGATTATACGTTCTTATACCACACTTTCTTACAACCAAATTATCACCAAAAAAATCGTGGGATTTACTAAATTCCAACTGCTATATCCTGAAAGCTAAGTTTTACAAGTAACTACACTAATACTAATACTAATACTACTACTAACACTAATATACATAGTGAGCAAAATTTTAGTTTAGGTTAATTTTAGCTGGAAGGCATGCTCCAGAAGCTTGCTCTTCCATAAAAATGCCTTCACAAGAAACTAGTTTCATGAAATCATGAGCTTCTGGGTGATATTTATGAAGGGCTTCATTGAAGCTCCTTCCAAGCACATTCTCAACCCAATCCTCCACTGCATTTTTCTTGTCAGACAACCAAGCAGCTGCTAATATCTGTACCATCACTTCATAATCGATTTCTAGTTTAAACCGCCGCGATCCGAATGTCCTTTGCAGTTGAATGCTAATGCTTTTCAAGATTTTCTCAGCAAGTGCATCAAAATCAAATGGTTTGAAAGCCACTTTGGCATTGATTTGACCATAGAAATCATCTAACCAGTCATCTTCAACTTCCTGGAGAGGCATATTCAAATCCAGATAGGATCTTGATGCCTCCTGGACTGGTTTCTGCAGCTTGGATGATGTTGTTGCTTGCTCTATGGATTCAGAAAATCTTTCCACCAGCTTCCTTTTATTTGGAGATGTCAGTTTCGTGGTACCTTTACTTGGTGTTACCCAAACATTTGCGCCAATGCTTCTAGTGGCATCATCAGGAAATTGTCCAAGTAATAACTGCATTTGACATCTTTTGGCTTCAAGGACTCTTTCCTCGGAAAATGTAGGCTCTTTCACTGAAAGGAAAGAGTCTCCTTCGCCTTTAGAGACCGTTGAGGTCACGATAAAGACTGCATTGTTGATGCTGATTTCCCTCCCATGGGAGTCTGGAAATTTACCTGTTCTAATTGCCTGGAGCAAGCTATTCTGCACTAGAAAATCAACCTTATCTACATCTTCAAGAAAGACAACAGAATGGGGTTGTTTACTCAACTCCCCAGCAATATAGTCCACAGCTGTCTTCCTCCTAAGCACATTATAACAAAATGATTTTTGTTTTTGGTATTCAAAGATAGAGTTTAACGGGTAATTCATATCCTGGGAACTAAAATCCACAGAGATTAGGCTTTCCGTGTTTCCATTTATTATCTCGGCAAGTGTTGAAGCAATTTTCTTCTTTCCAACTCTATCAGGTCCATAGAAAGCAAGCCATATGTCTGCTCTAGGATGTGAGCCACTAAGCTTTCTGGCGCCAGATCTACAAAGGGACAAAGTTTGATTGATGGAACATATGGCCTCCTCTTGCCAGCCAACGCGTTCATTGAGAAGTCGATTAAACAACTTGAAATCTATTGAATCCAATTTCCCTCCCAGACTGGGACCAAAGCATGAAGATTGAACAACTTGGTGGAAAGTATTTTCATTCTTACCATCAAAATCAGTTGAAATGGAGTCTGACAAGTGATGAAGACCCTCTCTATGATCTTGTACTTTCGGGGTCTTCGGCTCATGTGTGCCTGATGTATATATTGTTCCCAATCCCAAATCTGTGGTCACAGAAGTAAGCGAGGAAGATGATCTCTGGTCAACTGAACTAGCATTAGCCACAGGGAAATGGGCAACTAAAGGATTCTGCATTTCAGTTTGCTGACTCTTTGAAACGATTGCTCCCTGGTCAGTTCCAGTATCAAGAGAAACAGTATCCGAAGGTACTGAAACTCGTAGTATCTGTTTGGATGAGTAAATACCATGTAGCTCTTTTGGCATATAGGGACTATGACCAGAGTATTGGATTGGATTAGGTGATTGATCTTTACTGCTGCTTTCCTTGAAACTCAAACCACGTTGTGAGCTCTCAAGAGAGGGAGCTTGAGGCCTTGTGTGAGATAAACTGAATTCAGGCAATGGTCGGGCTTGATGCAGACGTTGGCAAATATCATCCCATTTCCTTTGCAATCCCATGATAGTAGGATTTGAACTTGTGAAGTCTTCATTAATCTGCACTGGATGATGAGGCACATTCTTAAATAGATACATTCACAATTGAACCAATGATGCATAAATCCATATACACTACACACAAGAAAAAAGGAACTTCAAGGTCTTTGTGTATAAATCCATATTAGTTACAATATCAATTTTTTATTGAATAATTCTAGAACTACAACTGTTCAATATGAGAACCAATTATATTATAGGACGTAAGACCTTTCCATTTCCTAATATTGAGCAGGGAGGAAGTCCTTTCAACCATAGCATATGAAACTGTTAAGATCTTCTGACATATAATATGATTTCATGTCCTGAGAAATCCATTTCAGAAAAAGCCATTAATCCAATTAAGTTAAGAAATCCATTCTCTGAACAAACATCTCTAATATATTTCAAGTTTGAATATCAAAAGCACTAGTTACGATAAGAAGTCATTTCATCTGGCTTGCCACATATAACATACTTCAGATCAACTTCCCCTCTAGATCTTAGGCCACGTTTTCTTTTGCCTTCTGCCAGTATTGGCAAGTTACCTATATTACTGAATACTTACTCACTTTTGTGAGTCAGTACAGAAATTACCTCTACCATGTTCAGCCTTCTTAAAAGTGTGTATGAGCACTCATGGGTAATGTCTCTGCATGCAGACCAAAAACTATGGTTTGGTTGTCATAACTCACCTTTGCATCCAAAGGTCTACATGTGTCCATATTAGCCTGTTGCAACCAAGGCAAGCCTGTTGAGTTACTTGATCCTGAAGTCGTATGACCCATCTTCAAAATATCAGAAACTTCTTGCTCATACTTTTCATTGCATGCTGGACAGCGTGCAGAAGATTGACTTGTACTGCTCACTGGTTTTTTGAATTCAGAAGGTGCAGCAAAGAAGCCACCAAATGGCACAAAGGACCCCATCAAACTGTAAGTTTATCATGAGCAGGAATCTGTGAGATCCAATAGGCACAAAAAACGTCATATACTAAGATGTACATCACGAGAGATGCTTAGAACCTAGTGGTGTCATCAATTTAAATAAATATGTCAAGGTTAATATCAACAAAACAACAAAAGATTATTCAGGTTAATGTGCTCATACTAATTTTGAAAAATGCAAACAAACGACTACAAGTGGCAGTCAGGGCACATAATAATTAACACAAGCACGTAAAAAATTATTAGTGCACTAAACTCAAAATTCAAGTGATACAATTTAAACAAAGTTTTACGCGTGAATCATTTTAGTTTATTTTTACCTCATCCAGTACAACAGTCAGAAGTGTATACTGTAACTGAATCCACATGAACAAGCATAAGATGCAGATTTCAGTTTGTTTAGGCAGATACAGATAGAGTTAATGGAAAGCATATAATTTCTTTTTTAAAGAAAACTATTTAACAAGATCTCCTACCATCCTTATTTCAATTTTGACTAAGCAACTATTCGGTTCAAATATTTCTGCACACCAAAACGCAGAGGGTAGAGCAAATAAAGGTAAGCAAGATGAAGGAAAAAAAGTTGAATTCCAAGAAATTATTATAATGAACCTAACGTATATACATAATTAAATATATGCACTAATATATATATATAATCTTTAAAACTCAATTATAATGAGCTTGTAACAATTTTCCTTTTTCCAGACTAGTATAGTATATCTATATATTTCTCATATCTCTCAATTTATTGATATATAACTTGATATTTCTATATGTTACCATACCAAGTTTATGATCTAAAAAATCTTTTGTAATATACATGCTTTGGTACTCTTTCACGATCAAGAGTCTCTCTATTTGAATCCTCCTATGAATATTGTGGTGGTTTCATGATTTGTTTTATAGTAAAAAGTGCCATATGCAAATTTAGGGTCGACATATTAGATAAGCCTGAAATGAGCCAAAAACTGGAAATAAATCAAATCGTTAGTTTTTTTATGAACTGAAAATAGTCCATGTATATTAAAAGAAGCCAACTTGGACTAGACCTCCCTCATAACCAAATTCAAAAGAGCAATGACCATAGTCTCAAATAGTTAGTAAACTGATGCTTTCAATTCATTATGTCAGAACTTCTTGAATTAATTATACATAAATATACATATATAACCAAAAGAAAATTCTTGGAAGTGACCACACATCTCGCACATTTACTCATCCATGCTTTCAATACCACCTCAAATATAGTAACTCCTTTTTCTTCTACTCTTGCAATTTATATAAAAAGAAAAATGGGGGTTTATATGCTAGCTTTAAAGAGTATGTACAAACTCAAACCAATTAAACATAAGATAAAGAACCCACCTGGATTTAGGGTAGAGCCCTTCAATTGAATGTGAGGCAGAAGAAGTCATGGTCAGCAGATGCAGATCCCAATCCTTTTCTACAGTTGGGAACAAGGCTAAAAACTTAGAATATATATCAGAGTTTCCTGCCATACCCATCAGCCAAATTTTCCCACCATGAATCTCTAATAAGCTTGTCAATTGTGAGACAACAAATCTCACAGCAGAAGCAGCCACACAATCCTCTACAAATACCTCAAGCCCTCCGAAATTCACAGCAATACCTGAACCAGAGCATTGCTCAACAACAGCACGACCCAAATCCTTAAATTTCAAACCCATCTTCTCTTCATTCCCACCTTCAACAAAGAACTCAGAAATTTCCTTCTCAATGGATATTACCTTCATCCCAGATACTTCAACTGGCAAAGTACCCACTCGTGGTGCTCTCTGTATCATCTCTATGAAACTCTTCAGAGCACCCTTTGCATAAACACCCATCAACAAGGGATTTCTCTTGGTCTTCCTCACAAGAACGTCTAGGATTCTTCTACAGTTCTCATCAATTTCTTCGTATCCAGCATTACCCATAAAAGGAAAATTGAATCCCGGCCGGTCTATCTCCGAACCGGAACCGGCCAAATTGCACATAAATATGGGAGAATAAAGGTTCCGGGAAAACCGAGAAGCATGAGATAAAGGAGGTTGAAGCAAAGCAAATTTAATATTACAACTTCGAAATCCCGCTTCTCCGAAAACTCTGCTCACAATCGGATCATCGAGAATCGATAAGATAAAATGCTTGAGCTCCACCTTCAGAAACGACGCCGTTTGCTGCTGCTGGTTATGCATCTGAAGCAAATGAAAACTCTCTGGATGCCTCCTCTGGTTCGCTTGAGATCGCTTGATGGCTGCCATAAGCGAATTCGAAATCGGAGGATCTTCGTCTTCTAGGGTTTTGGAAGTTTGCAATCGATCGAGAGAAACGCCGACTGAGAGTTCAAGAGCTCGAAATTGGAGACGCGGCGAGTAGGAAGAACAGCTTCGCGAGCGCGTGCAAGCTTCCCGGAGCGTGGAAGAAGGCAAGGCGAGCAAGGCCGAGATAGCATGAAGCGAAGTGGTCTGCGCGTGGTTTCGCCGGCGAGCAACCGCCACCGCGTCGTCTAAAGCACGCGCCGCCTCCTCCGTCAAGCATTGCCTCGCTGCACTGATCGGCGTCGGCATCGCCGGCGAGCATATATATATATATTATATGTTTGTGTTCTGTTTTCTTTATATATGTATGTATGTATGTATGTAAGTCCAAATGCGGTTAGTAGGAGACTTTTTGCAGTGTGGTAGTAATAAAAAATTGGCGAAATAGAGAGTTTACTACATCATCGTCAGGCATGGATGGAATAAATTATTGGAGGAGTCAGTAGGCGAAAGAAAGAAAGAAGACAGAAAAATAGAGGTAGAAGATGATGATGATAATGTTTGTGGGGAATTTGTTAGGTTATTCATTGTAGTTGGCGTGGGACCCTTTCTCTTTGGCCATGAATCAAACACATGGTGAGCATAGATTCTGAGTTCCAAGTGATGAAAATTGAAATTGAAATGAAACAACAGAACACAACATAAACATTATCTTTCTCTTTCTCTCTCTCTGAGTCTAATCGGTAATCGCAGTCCTGTACGTATTATGTATGGCCTCTCCATATTGATATGCCCCTTTTTTTTTTTCGGCTTAAACGCACTTTTGGTCTTTTAATCTTTTTTGTTATATTTTTGGTCCCGTAATTTTTAAAACGTCTCACTATGGTCCCCTAACTTTTTTGTTACAATTTTGGTCTCTTAATTTTTGAAAATGTCTCACCATTGGTCCCAAGTTAGGGACCAAAATTGAGACTTTTGGGAAAGTTAAGGGACCAACGGTGAGACGTTTTCAAAAGTCAGGGGACCAAAATTGCAACAAAAAAAGTTATGGGAC